>SJYT01030529.1:0-39452 GCA_006410635.1 Cephalophus harveyi
CCCGGCCTCAGCTCTTGGGACCTGGCAAACATCTGACCCATCCTGGATGACTTTTCCAGGGTCAGCTTATTAGGAACGAATCCTGACTAATTCGGTCACCCTCCCATTTCTCAAGTATGATTTGTGGCTTAATTGCAGCAGGAAAAAAATAATGAAAAGTGCACAGCCCAGGCCATATCCATAATTCATAACTGCAATAAAACCTTCGACGTGCCGTCGTGACTTATGGCAGTCTCAGGGGTGTGCACCCTGGGGCCAGCAGAGGGCCCAGATGTTTCCGTTACAGAACTTTTTAGAGTTCACAGGCTGGAGAATCCGGGCTTCCCAACTATTACTGCCAAGCTCAGCCTAGTTGGAAGCAAAGCCAGAGCCTTGGCCCCAGGTTCTGGGGCCCAGGTAGGGGTCCATGTTCAGGCTTCCCTGGAAAGCAGAGTGTGTCAAAGTCTCAGAGGCTGCAGCCAGCAACTTGGAGGCAACTTCAAAACATCCCAAGCCTCCAGAAGGCTCTCATCATGCAGGAGGCTGGCCTGTGTCGCCCCAAGAGAGCATGTATCAATAGGGGATTAGACTATGAGTGACGGAAGATCCAGGTCAAGCAGCTTAAGCCATAAGGGAATTTATTGGGTCACATAAATGGAAAGTCCAAAGGTTGTTCAGGCTTCAGGAGAGGCTTGATCCAGAGGCTCAAATGAAGTCACTAGGAAGAAGGGGTCCTCCATCATTCTTCTCTGCCTTCCACTTTAGGCCCACTAGAATTTCTCCCTCAATTCTTCTCTGCCTTCCACTTTAGGCCCACTAGAATTTCTCCCTCAAGAAGCAAAACGGCTGCACCTGTTCCAGACCTCACAGCCTCAGGGAAAGAAAGATCGTCTCTTCCCCAAGCACTGAACAAAGGCTGAGACTCTCACTGCCTCCATTGGGTCAGGTTTTCATTCTTGAACTAACTGGTATTTGAGGGACAGGGAAGAGGGCAGAACATGCTGATCAACTTGAGTCAAGTGGACAACGGTAGGTCAAGGTCACACACTCCATACACTTGAAAATGAGGGGAGAGTAGTTCTCAAAGGGGAAACTTGTTTTACCCACAGAAGTGGGAATAGATATCCAGGGCAGGCAAAGGACAGATGTCTGCTCTGCAGAGCAGGGGTGGGCAAATGAGACTTGGGAGCCTCACATGTGGGGCCCTAGCCCAACATGTGTTTTAGTAAACAAAGGGTTACTGAGCACGACCACACTCATACATGTGTCTGAGACTGCTTGCGCACTTCTGCAACAGCTGATTAATTGCAACAGAGTCTGACTGGCTTGTAAAGCCTCAAAAAGTTACTAACTGGCCCTTGACAGAAAATGTTTTCTGACCCTGGACTCATTTTAACAGGAGACTACTGAAACAGTGGCTAAACACAAACAGTGGACATTTCCAGCGTCCAGACACGTTGAAATCGTAGTTGGCACCCACTCCTGCCTTCTGTGGGCACTCTGGCTGGGGAAGGAGGTGGGGGAAGGAGAGACGGGGGCCAGGCGAGGTGGTGGGGTGGTGAGCCCAGCCAGGTCATGAGAAGGGCACCTGATTTTTTTTTCTTTCATACTGTCTGCCAGGCTTCTCTGTTAGTGCTTCACATGGGTTGTCTTATAGAATCTGCACAACAAACTCATTAAGTAGGCACGATTTTACCTGCACTTACAGATGAAACAGAAGCACAGAGAGGGTAAGTAACTTGTCCAGGATCACACAGTTCATTAAAATAGCCACAGGTATAATTTCTTGTATGCTTCTTATATACCAATTAGAGGGTTAACTCTTTTCCAACTCTTACACCATTTCATTTTTTTTTTTTTTAACCAGTCCCATGAGGTAAGGACTGGTCTTTTGGTCCATGTTTACGATACTTATTTTACAGATTTTGAAAAGGAGGCTTGAAAGGCCCGTCCTTGCCCACTGTCACAACCAGTGAGCAAGGAAGCCAGGATTGGAACCTGGGTCCTGTCTGCCGGAGCCCGCGGCATTCCTCATCTGCTCTGCGGTGTGAAGACCCGGCTCTGTGCCAGGCGCTTTCCCTGGGAGCGTTATACTCACAGGCACGAGGCAGGTGCCCATCCACCGGCGAACAACGCACGAAGCACCCACTGCGCGGAAGCCGGGCAGAGTCCCTCCCACCCCTCCCCACTGCGCCCCCTGGCGGCAGAGGCTTTTCTAGCCTCGGTGTCAGCGCCGGGCCCTGTCCCCAGCCAGCCCGCCCTCTCTGGCTCGCAGCGGTCCATTGGTGCACTCATCTGAGCGCTCCTGGAGGGGCGCCTGTGAAGGTCTCACGGGCCCAGGGCTGAGCAGATGCACCTGAACGTCTGGAGAAACGCAGTGAGGGGTGCACTTGAGTAATGAGGCCTAAAGTGCTTGGAGTCAGCAGCCTTTGGGCTTGATTAGCACGGCCTCGCACTTTGCTGCAGAATTGGCAAATAAAACGGTGTAACTTGGAATGAACGCAGGGCGAATTTATAGAACGGTTGGAACAGTCGGTCAGGAAAAGCCAGCCTTTCCCCCGCCTGGCAGGGACCCAGACAGAGCCTGGGAAGCGTGGTGACCCCCCGAGGGGGTCTGCTGTGTGAGAGAGGAAAGATTCTGGAGATGGAAATTCCAGTATTGGCCCCAGGAACCCTTTCCTGTGATCCTTTGTCCACGTTTCCAGACCCCTCTGAGCTTCAGCTTCAGCTTCTTCATATAAAAGAGCAAATGTCTCCTCCCTCAAAGCATGCTGGGAGAATCAAATGAAATACTGACCCATTCCCAGGTGGCTCAGTGGTAAAGAATCCACCTGGCAAGCAGGAGACTCCAGTTCCACCCCTGGGTCAGGAAGGTCCCCTGGAGAAGGAAATGACAACCCACTCCACTATTCTAGCTTGGGAAACCCCATGGACAGAGGAGTCTGGCAGGCTACAGTCTATGGGGTCGCAAAGAGTTGGACACGACTGAGCGACTTCACTCACTAGCAGCTAAACAACAGCTGTACATAAAGCACTCACTGTAGTCAGCTTTTGAGCTCTTCATTTTCTTTTTTTTTGCCATCTCGTCTCCTTCCCATGCCCATTGCCTGTTGCTCTGTGCCTGGACTTCATTTCCTAGGTTCCCCTGCTTTGTGGTGTTAACCAATAGGAGGCCCAGCAGGAGCTCCAAGGGTGGGAGCAGAGAGAGGTTGGAGTATTTGTTCCCCAGTCCCTTCTTGCTTCATGGCTAGCACCCCGGGGTCCAGTCTCTCTAGAACTGTTCCCACCAGGCAGTCCCGCTGCCAGGCTCCAGCTCTCCACTGGGCTCCAGGAGCAGCTTTCTTCACATCTGTCCTGCTTCAGCTCTTGTTGCTGTTCAGTCGCTTAGTCGCGCCCAACTCTTCGTGACTCCATGGACTGCAGCACACCAGGCTTCTCTGTCCTTCACCATCTCCCAGAGCTTGCTCAGACTCATATCCATTGAGCCGGTGATGCCATCCAGCCATCTCATCCTCTGTCATCCCCTTCTCCTCCTGCCTTCAATCTTTCCCAGCATCATGGTCTTTTCCAAGAAGTCAGCTCTTCGCATCAGGTGGCCAAAGTATTGGAACTTCAGCTTAAGCATCAGTCCTTCCAATGAATATTCAGGATTTATTTCCTTTAGGATTGACTGATTTGATCTCCTTGCAGTCCAAGGGACCCTCAAGAGTCTTCTCCAGCACTACAGTTCAAAAGCATCAATTCTTCGGCACTCAGCCTTCGTTATGGTCCAGCTCTCACATCCATACATGACTACTGGAAAAGCCATAGCTTTGACTAGAAGGACCTTTGTTGGCCAAGTAATGTCTCTGCTTTTTAATACGCTGCCTAGGTTTGTCGTTGCTTTTCTTCCAAGGAGCAAGCGTCTTTTAATTTCATGGCTTCAGCCCTAAAGAGCGGTAATTCATCCTCTTTTGTGGGTCCCCTCGTCTTGCCCACATTCTGTGGCCAGCACCTTCATGATCCTCTCCCCAGATTCCAGTGTGGACCGAGCTATCTCCTGCCAGGTCTCTCAACATATGTTGTGCTCGACAAGGTCAGTTTTTCTTTTCCTTCTCGTTCCAACTCTGCCGCCGACAGCCCACTCGTGATCTGAGACAAGTCTCTTCTGTTAACTCTGCTCTTCTCAAGTGGCTGTAGAGGGGAGACTTTTTGCCCTCCCCTCTGCAGGATTAACCAGTGAGAGGTCAACAGTCTGGCAGCCCCGCCAGCCCCAACTCAGTCTTTTCTTTGGGGGGAGGAGTGACTTAGCCGATGGTGACTTTGGAATGGGGAACCAACGGGGCACCACCCAGCCCTTCCTTTGGGGAGGAAAGAAGCCTGCGGTTGTGTGGTTGAATTTAACTCCGTGCAGGAAGTCTTAGGGATTTCGGTTTGGCCGCACATCTAAGCCTCACTCCTCAATCAGTTCTTCCAATAAACCTGACGCTGCAATTGACGTTGACATGATTTTGTGCCTACTTCCTGCTGCTTCCAAATCCAGAAGGGCGGTGGACATTGGTCCTCAACATCTGTCTGAGACGAGTCTCTTCCCCTACAAATAGCAAGAGTGCTACCAAATACTCACCTCACTCAGCTGGGGTATTCTGCGTGTCTGTGAACACCGGAACCCATGGGACTTGATGCCTGGAATGAGGGAGGGGTTGACTGCCCCACCTTTCAGACAAGCTCTCAAGGCTGTGACCAGATCTGTCCATCTTGAGACAGATGGGTCCCCACCCCCAGCTCCTAGCCCAGNAGCAAGCGTCTTTTAATTTCATGGCTTCAGCCCTAAAGAGCGGTAATTCATCCTCTTTTGTGGGTCCCTTCGTCTTGCCCACATTCTGTGGCCAGCCCCTTCATGATCCTCTCCCCAGATTCCAGTGTGGACCGAGCTATCTCCTGCCAGGTCTCTCAACATATGTTGTGCTCGACAAGGTCAGTTTTTCTTTTCCTTCTCGTTCCAACTCTGCCGCCGATAGCCCACTCATGATCTGAGACAAGTCTCTTCTGTTAACTCTGCTCTTCTCAAGTGGCTGTAGAGGGGAGACATTTTGCCCTCCCCTCTGCAGGATTAACCAGTGAGAGGTCAACAGTCTGGCCGCCCCGCCAGCCCCAACTCAGTCTTTTCTTTGGGGGGAGGAGTAACTTAGCCGATGGTGACTTTGGAATGGGGAACCGACGGGGCACCACCCAGCCCTTCCTTTGGGGAGGAAAGAAGCCTGCGGTTGTGTGGTTGAATTTAACTCCGTGCAGGAAGTCTTAGGGATTTCGGTTTGGCCGCACATCTAAGCCTCACTCCTCAATCAGCTCTTCCAATAAACCTGACGCTGCGATTTACGTTGACATGATTTTGTGCCTACTTCCTGCTGCTTCCAAATCCAGAAGGGTGGTGGACATTGGTCCTCAACGTCTGTCTGAGTCTCTTCCCCTACAAACAGCAAGAGTGCTACCAAATACTCACCTCACTCAGCTGGGGTACTCTGCGTGTCTGTGAACACCGGAACCCATGGGACTTGATGCCTGGAATGAGGGAGGGGTTGACTGCCCCACCTTTCAGACAAGCTCTCAAGGCTGTGACCAGATCTGTCCATCTTGAGACAGATGGGTCCCCACCCCCAGCTCCTAGCCCAGGGTTCCTTATACAGTAGGTGCTTGATAAATGCTTGCTGAGGTATTGGTCCGCATGGCAGTTCAGGTAACGCCTGTGAAAAATGAAAGGAGGGGAAACAAGTGTGGCAGGGGGACCCTCAGACCCCTGTGAGAGTCTGACAGTCTCGACCAGCCCAGTGCAGAGCTCTGGAACAAACACTGCACGTTAAGACGTCCTGTGCCAGGCACCAGTGGCCAGACCCTAAGACCCCTTGTTGGCCCTAACACCCCTTGTTGGCCCTAAGACCACTTATTGGCTGGGGACTGGCCTGAAATGCCTGGTGGAACTGAACGGTACCCACAGCTGAAGGTTGTCAGCTAATCACTCTTGCAGCTGAACTGAAAAATTACTTCTTTTTTAATTGAAATATAGTTGATTTACAATGTTGTGTTAGTTTTAGGTGTACAGCAAAGTGATGTGGCTATACATATATATAATCTTTTTCAGATGTTTTTCCACTATAGGTTATTGCAAGAATTGAGTAGAGTTTCCAGAAAGTTGTTGTTTGTCACGTATTTTATCTCTAGTAGTGTGTATATGTTATTAATAATCCTATATGTTATTAATAATCCCAAACTCCTCTCTTCCATTTCCCCTTTGGTAAACATTGATTTGTCTTTTATGTCTGTGAGTCTGTTTATGTTCTATAAATAAGTTCATTTATAGAGTTTTATAGTTTCCACATATAAGCAATATCATGATAGTTGTCTTGCGCAAATTCCTTCTTGAAGACAGAGCCGAACGGCACAGCTCCATGACCACCGGTCACTGGGCAATCTGCTTAATGACAATCAAAGACTTGTGGGTCATGGGTCTTGAGGTGACCCCATTCCACCAACCATGATCAGCCATCAAAGCAGGCAGGGCCTTCAGGGATTCAGTCATTCATTCTTTCAACTAGCATCTAGGCTAACTTGAAGAGTCCCTTGGACAGCAAGGAGATCCAACCAGTCAACTGTAGGAAATCAATCTTGACTATTTATTGCAAGGACTGATGTTTGAGCTGAAGCTCCAATACTTTGGCCACATGATGCCAAGAGCTGACTCTTTGGAAAAGACCCTGATGCTGGGAAAGATTGAGGGCAAGAGGAGAAGAGGGTGACAGAGGATGAGATAGTTGGATGGCATCACCGACTCAACGGACATGAGTGTGAGCAAACTCTGGGAGATAGTGAAGGACAGAGAATCCTGGCATGCTGCAGTCCATGGGGTCACAAAGAGTTGGATATGACTTAGCGACTGAACAACAAAAGGGGAAACTTACTAGACTTCCTGTTCTAGGCTCTGGGAAAATAGCTGTGAACAAAGCCAAGTCTGCCCAGATCTGCTAGGACAAGGGTGGGAAGCTTTTAAGGGCCAGAGAGTAAATGTTTTAGGTTATCACAAATATTCATCTGTGCCGCTGCAGGGCTAAGGTGGCCACGGATGATATATGAATGAAGAGGTGCGGCTCTGTTCCTATAAGTCTTTAGCAAAGTGTCCAGATTCGATCCCAAGTCTGACCCCTGATCTGGAATAGCATCTACGTGTTTACTGATGAAAATACTGAGGCTCAGAGAGGGCAGGGATTGGACCAATATCACACAGCAGGCAGTGGGGAAGTCAGGGCAAGAAGTTCAGCAGTTCGATTCCCATCCCAGCACTGGTTGTGATATGTTTAAGTGTGCTTCTGATAGCATTCTGCCATGAACAGAGAAGGATATCCTGGCTGGAGTGGGGCTGGCACTGACAGCAATCAAATCCTGACCTACTACTTCAAGTTGTCCCATGTGGATCCCCCTCCCTCAGTCTCCACATCTGTAAAATGGGTAGACTAATAGGACCTCCCCCTAGGGGTGGTGAGTTATTCACCTGGAGAACCCTGGGACACATAGAAGTGTTCTGTTGCTGTTTATTGAATAAGTACATGAATACATTGAATAAATAAATAAATACAATACTCCTCCAGCTCATCCGGAGGAGAGACCAGACCCAGGTCCAGAAAGTGCGTCTCCTGGAGTTTGGGTACTCCTCATGCAGGGGGGCATCAGCACTGTCCCCACACAGCAGAGAGGTCCGAGGGATCAGCTGTGGTCTCCCTGATGGACAGAGAAGTCAGCATGGGGTCCATGCTCCCAGGTCCTTGGCTGAGAGGACTGGAGAGTCGGGGACCCCTTCCTGTCCAACCTCAGAACCAGGAGACACCAGAGACCTTCTTTGACTGTGCATGTGTTAGGAGTCGGGTAAAGTGGGGGTGCTGGTCATCGGATTCAGCACGAGGCAGCATTCAGCGTGGGGGCAGCAGGGCAGTGGTGGTGGCCCCGGCACGTGCCTCACCCTCGCCTGGATCCAGTGCAGTCTGGACCAGAGCTGTGTGGCGGAACCAGACTCGCTCACCATGATGCCTGTAAAGCCATAGCTGCAAAGTCCCTGAACTGTTGTTTAACAAATTAAAATTACACCCATGTCTGATTCATGTCAATGAATAGCAAAAACCACCACAATATTGTAACTAGCCTCCAATTAAAATAAATAAATTAAAAAATTGAAATAAGCAAAATTACATTTAAATAAAATAAAATTAAAAATTTGTTTTATTTTTTTTATTGAATATTGTGTTTATTTCTGCTTATAGCGAAATGATTTACTTATACATGCCTGTGTGCTCAGCTGCTTCAGTTGTGTCTGACTCTTTGTGACCCCAAGGGCTGTAGCACACCAGGCTCCTCTGTCTTGGGGATTCCGCAGCCAAGAATACTGGAGTGGGTTGCCATGCCCTTCTCCAGGGGTTCTTCCCAACCCAGGAATTGAACCAGGGTCTCCTGCATTGCAGGCAGATTCTTTACCAGCTGAGCCACCGGGGAAGCCCCACTTATACATATAAATATATATATAGACACATACATATATACATTCATTTTTTAAGCTTCTTTTCCATTATGTTTTATCATAGGATACTGAATATAGTTCTCTGTGCTATACAGTAGGAAAAACTGAAATAAATCCACAGTTACTGATATTTGCTCTTAACTCAATCCTCTTTTTGAGTAAATTTCCTTAGAGAGAAAACTGCCTATAGAAACAGAAAACCATATACCCTGCAATAAGTAGAAAGTAATCTTAAAAATACACAAAAGAAAAGCAAGACTTATCATCCTAGCTGTATACTTTTGTCTTTTGTGTGTTGAAGGATATTCTTTCCTCCAGTTGGAAAACAGGGTGTAGGGAGGCGTTAGAAACATCAGCACCAAATGGAGCCTTTCTTGCCCTTGACATCATCAGCAAGACTGGAAAAGAATTATGAAGGGAGTAACTTTCCCACTGTGTGATCCTCTGTTGTTTAAAGTGATGTCAGGTCCCGCCTCTGGATAACTCTGTCCTGGACGGTCCTGTGTACCTTGAGCATTTCTTTGGCAAAGGGGTGTTTTACGGGAGACCAGGGACTCCGCTGTGACAATGCTGGGCTCTAACTTTGGAGTGATGGGAAATGCAATAGTTAGGGCTCAGGGCTAGGTCGTCTCTCTGAGCTTTTAGCTTTCTCCTTGGATGCACCTGACGTCACTCCGGCTCTGACCCAGGCATCCAATGGGGACATCTGTTGCTTAGCAGCGGGAGCACAGATTTTAGCGCCGCAGAGACATAAGTTTGACCCCCGTTTTCCTATTGGCCTTGGTTAAGTGACGCATGGTTCTTTGCGCCTCATGTTTTCCAACGGAGATAATAGTACCTTTCTCAGGAGATCTGTCTGAGAATTAAATAAGTTCCCCAGGCCACTTAGCTCAGAGCAGACCTCTAACAAACACAGGTTGAATGAAGACAGATGTGAACACGTTGCCCCCAGGGTTTCCGGCTCCCCATCCTTGTGAGCGGCGACCCCGCCGCACAGGTGAGGAAGCCGAGACCCCGTCACACAGAGCGGGGGTGCTTCATCCGGGGCCACGCCGAGGGTGGGAGCCAGGGTCGAGGTTCTTCCGGGTCTCCGGGCCGCGGGCTTTCCCCATGATGCCACACTGCTTCCCGGATTCCAGTTCGCAGCCCTGGGGTCTGGTTTTTATGGCCCAGGTTTCAGATTTTCCTTTAGGAGACTCTGGGAAAAGCTTGGTCTTTCCACCGGCTTGGGAACCATAATTACCGTATTAACTGGAGAAGACCTTGGGGTTTTACTCGGGCACATAAAACGCAGAGGCAGGCCCTGGCGGGGAGAGCCGAGGGACAAACAAAATGTCCCTTTCACTTGACACTAGCTGAGCTCTTGGTTCAGGTACCTAAGCGGGGAGTGAATATTGATCCTGAGCGTCTGAGGTTAGAACCTGTGCTTGCAATGAAGTGGGCACCTGGGGAGGCATAAAGAGTCTTAAGCACCCTGCTTGGCTCAGCCCAAAAGGAGTATTCCAGATCCCTGCCATTCAAAATCCTCTTTTTGAGTAAATTTCCTTAGAGAGAAAACTGCCTATAGAAACAGAAAACCATATACCCTGCAATAAGTAGAAAGTAATCTTAAAAATACACAAAAGAAAAGCAAGACTTATCATCCTAGCTGTATACTTTTGTCTTTTGTGTGTTGAAGGATATTCTTTCCTCCAGTTGGAAAACAGGGTGTAGGGAGGCGTTAGAAACATCAGCACCAAATGGAGCCTTTCTTGCCCTTGACATCATCAGCAAGACTGGAAAAGAATTATGAAGGGAGTAACTTTCCCACTGTGTGATCCTCTGTTGTTTAAAGTGATGTCAGGTCCCGCCTCTGGATAACTCTGTCCTGGACGGTCCTGTGTACCTTGAGCATTTCTTTGGCAAAGGGGTGTTTTACGGGAGACCAGGGACTCCGCTGTGACAATGCTGGGCTCTAACTTTGGAGTGATGGGAAATGCAATAGTTAGGGCTCAGGGCTAGGTCGTCTCTCTGAGCTTTTAGCTTTCTCCTTGGATGCACCTGACGTCACTCCGGCTCTGACCCAGGCATCCAATGGGGACATCTGTTGCTTAGCAGCGGGAGCACAGATTTTAGCGCCGCAGAGACATAAGTTTGACCCCCGTTTTCCTATTGGCCTTGGTTAAGTGACGCATGGTTCTTTGCGCCTCATGTTTTCCAACGGAGATAATAGTACCTTTCTCAGGAGATCTGTCTGAGAATTAAATAAGTTCCCCAGGCCACTTAGCTCAGAGCAGACCTCTAACAAACACAGGTTGAATGAAGACAGATGTGAACACGTTGCCCCCAGGGTTTCCGGCTCCCCATCCTTGTGAGCGGCGACCCCGCCGCACAGGTGAGGAAGCCGAGACCCCGTCACACAGAGCGGGGGTGCTTCATCCGGGGCCACGCCGAGGGTGGGAGCCAGGGTCGAGGTTCTTCCGGGTCTCCGGGCCGCGGGCTTTCCCCATGATGCCACACTGCTTCCCGGATTCCAGTTCGCAGCCCTGGGGTCTGGTTTTTATGGCCCAGGTTTCAGATTTTCCTTTAGGAGACTCTGGGAAAAGCTTGGTCTTTCCACCGGCTTGGGAACCATAATTACCGTATTAACTGGAGAAGACCTTGGGGTTTTACTCGGGCACATAAAACGCAGAGGCAGGCCCTGGCGGGGAGAGCCGAGGGACAAACAAAATGTCCCTTTCACTTGACACTAGCTGAGCTCTTGGTTCAGGTACCTAAGCGGGGAGTGAATATTGATCCTGAGCGTCTGAGGTTAGAACCTGTGCTTGCAATGAAGTGGGCACCTGGGGAGGCATAAAGAGTCTTAAGCACCCTGCTTGGCTCAGCCCAAAAGGAGTATTCCAGATCCCTGCCATTCAAGCCTGGAGGTCAGAAGTACGAGACCCAAGTGGGGTACTTACCCACCTCGTGCAAGGAGAGTGCATAAATGTTCAGCTTATCAAAGGAAACAGTCCAGTCCCTGCAGTTTCTTAGCCTGGACCTGGATGAACCCTGTGATACAGGGCTGAGCATGGGGATAGACTGATTAGCATTGGAAGGACTGATGCTGAAGCTGAAGCTCCAATACTTCAGTCACCTGATGCAAAGAGCCAATTCAATGGAAAAGACCCTGATGCTGGGAAAGTTTGAGGGCAGGAGGAGAGGGAGATGACAGAGGATGAGTTGCTTGGATGGGATCACTGACTCAACAGACATGAGTCTGAGCATGCTTCAGGAGATGGTGAAGGATGGGAAGCCTGGCGTACTGCAGTCCATGGGGTCGCAAAGAACTGGACACAACAAAAGGACTGAACAATAGGGGTGGAAGGAAACCAAAGTTGACTGAGCACCTACTCTGTGCTAGGTACTGTACAGGCATGATCATACCTCTTTGCTCAGTTGAGAAGATAAGGGGGTCAGCTAGGACCAGTCGCTTGCCCCAGATAACACAGCTAGGAATGGAATGGGTGCATCTCAGCCCCTTCCCCATTATCATGTTCCCATTATCATGGGAGTTAGAGGTGGTGGAGGAGAGAGGGAAGGAGGCAGGTGGCCCTTCCTGATCCTCACAGGGGAAGAGGGGCTGTCATTTAGGAAATGTGGATGCTGTGATTAACTTAATTACAATGTTTCTACCTGGCCACGATGTGAAGGGCAAAGAAAGGTAACCCCCCCACTCCCCTTTCCCAGCACACACACCCTGTTTAAACTGGTTTTGTTGCTAACTTGTAAACTAACCCTGTTTGGGTATCTCATTTAACTGCTTAATGGAACTATCTGGAGTCTGTGCAAGGATGGGAAGTGGGAAAGGGAAGAATGATTAACCTGGAACTTTCATGAAGGAAAGGGTCCTTCAGATCCAGTCACCATCTGTCTGTCTATTCATCCATCTATCCATACATCCATCAGTTCACCCATTCTCCAATCCATCCATCCATTGGGATTCCCCAGTGGCTCAGCAGTAAAGAATCCACCTGCAATTCAGAAGACAAAGGAGATACGGGTTCAATCCCTGGGTAGGAAAGATCCCCTAGAGTGTGAAATGGCAACCCGCTCCAGCATTCTTGGCTGGAGAATCCCATGGACAGAGGAGCCTGGTAGGCTATAGTCCATGGGGCCACAAAGAGTCAGATGCGACTGAACACTTTTTTTTTTTCTGCCATCTAGCCAGTCATTTGTCTATCCTCTATCCATCATCCATCCAGCCAGCACCCATCCATTTGTCCCTCCATCCATCCATTCATCCACCATCTAATCATCCTTCTAACCTCCACCCCTATCAAGGCAGGTTGTAGAGGGAGCTTTCACCACTAGATTCTGGAAGTCCTGGGAACTTTTCCAGGCTCTGTTGTGTGATACTGGGCAAACAGTGTAACCCGCCCGAGCCTCTGTTTCTACACCTGCAAAGCAGAGCTGATAATGCCTCCATCATGAGTGTTAGAGTGACATTTATGTGGCAAAGTTCATCATGTGCCTGGTGCAGTGCTTGCTACATAGTTGACACTTAGTAAACCTTGTTTTCCATCATCCTTCTTGTTAAGTACAGGCAATTCATTCATTCTTTCCTTCATTCATTCTTGGCCAGCATTGTGCTAGCCACCCCTCTGCCCACCCTGCTTGCCTGGGGCACAGCAGTGAACAAGAACAGCAGGGCTCTGCCTTCATGGAGTTTACAATCAGGTTGTTGAATGAAAACATGGCTAAGATAACAGATGAGTCTTCCTTATCCAGTCTGTATGTGTTTTGCTTGGTCAGCAATGTATTGACTTTTTTTACAAAACAGACTGTTTTTACAGCAGGTTAAGGTTGTCGGACAGGACTGAGCGACTGAACTGAAAGGTTCATAGCACAGCTGAGCAGAAGAACCTCCTGCCCCAACACACCCACAGCCTCTTCCACCATGAGCATCCCCCACTGTGTGGTACGTGTGTTATAATCAACAAACCTACACTGCCATGTCATAATCACCCAAAGTTGACAGCTGCATTAAAGTTCACTCTTCATGTTGTATATTCTATGGAAGAAATTGGAAGTGTTAGTCACTTAGTCATGTCCGACCCTTTGTGATCCCATGGACTGTAGCCTGATGCTGTAGCCATCAGGCTCCTCTGTCCATGGAGTTCTCCAGGCAAGAATACTAGAGTGCGTTGCCGTTCCCTTCACCAGGAGATCTTCCCAACCCAGGGATTGAATCTGGGTCTCCCACATTACAGGCAGATTCTTTGCCATCTGAGCCACCAGGGAAGCCCTTATGGATTCTGTGGGTCTGTACAAACGGATCACAGCATGTATCCCCAGTTCCAGTATTCCACAGAGTAGTTTCACCTCCCCCTGAATCCTCCGTGCTCTCCTGTTTCTCCTTCCCCCTTCCCGCCATCTCTGGAAACTTGATTTTCTTTACTGTCTCCATAGTTTTGGCTTTTCCAGAATGTCAGCTAGCTACCATTCCACATATGCAGCCTCTTCAGATTGGCTTCTTTCACCTAGTTATATGCATCCACGGTGTCTCCGCATCTTCTCACATCTCGATAGCTCCTTTTAGCACTGAGTAATAGTCCATCGTCTGGATGTACCCCAGTTCCTTTATCCATCACCTACTAAAGGACATCTTGGTTTTTAGTTATTATGAATAAAGCTGCTGTAAACATCTCTCTGTGTGTTTTTGTGTGGACAGAAGTTTTCAATGCTTTGACAGTTTTTTCCTAAAGGAACTGCCAATGTTTAAACTTTCAGAGATTTTACATTTAAAAAAACCAACACTCAAACAGAACTTTTAGCTTCTCTTGAAAATACAAAGCCCTGGTGTCTCCTTCCTGCAGAGGAGCAAGTACAGGAGTTGACCAGCTGCTGCCCTCCCTCTGGTGGCATTGGAGCGCCCCTGTTTGCCCCAGTCCTCACCCAGCCCTCTTGCTCATCTGATGTCTCTAGGCAATTGAGTTTGTGACCCTGAGGATACATGCTACCAATGCCTTATTCACTTAAAACAAAATCCTTACATAGTGCTTGCTCAGGGTCAGATGCTGTTCTAAGAGCTTTACAAAAGGGAGGAAATTGAAGCACAGAGAGGTTCATTAAGTTGTCTGAGGCCACACAGCAGAAGTGTCAGAGGTAGGATTTGAATCCAGGCCATCTGTCTCTTGAGCACTAAGCTAGGTGTATTCTAGGGGTATGAAAAAGATGAGAAAAGGTAGACAGCAATCTAAGAGAAGCCATAGGGCAGTGGAGTCAGCGATCAGAGAGGAAGATGGTACAGGTCTTCTGGCGCCCCAAAGAGACTGGTGTAGTGTAGATGATCAGCCAGCGCTGGTCAGGAGGAGCTTGCAAAGATTGAATAAGGTAAAGTCAGGGAAGGCTTCCTGGAGGCAGCACCTTATTAGCTAGGCCTTGAGGGGCTGAGAGAGACTGGAAACAGCTTCATCGCCAGGAGACAGGTTCCTTTAGAATCTGTTAGACTCAACAAAGGTTATTTCTTGGACCCTTGGAGGGACGATCCTATTCCATAGGCTGCAGTATAGGATACGAGCCCTGCAGGTACATGTCATTGAGAGCAGTGGACACTTCCGGGGACTCTTCCAAGCACAGTGAGCTCAGATGCCTGATGCCCTGGCAGACACCAAGGGCAGTTCACTGAGGGCACCGGGCAGTGGGCTGGCCTAGCCCCCAAGCAGGCTGGTGCCAACAGTCAGCTCAATAACCAGGATGCCTGGGAGATGCTGCCCTCTGGAGCTAGAGTCACTTGCAGAGCAGTGAGCCCCGTGGGGAGGGGCTACCCGGCCTTGGCAGGCTATGCAGTCTGGGCCTCCCTGTCGAGGGAGATACTGAGGCCCAGGGAGGGAAGGGGGTCACTGAGCTGCAAATTGGGGACACAAGGTCCCCAGAAATGTTCCCTTCAATCCAAAGGCATTCAATTTCACTAAATCAAGGCTGCCATCATCTCCTGATCTCACAGTGTCATGTCACCATGATGCCTGACACTGAATCCTGGTTCATCAAGGCTGTAGGGGTGGCTTTAAAAGCAGGCAGAAATAGCCTTTTGTGGCCTGTGAAGGTGGACACACACACACACCCACACACTCCCTACTCTCCTCTCCTCCCTCCCAGCCGGAGGGTCCCACAGTCCTTCCAAAGCCTACCAGGAGGACAGGTGGCTGTGTTTCCCAGAGGTGCTGGCAGAAATGACTGCGTGGGTTGCTGAGATGCAAAATGAAGCAGGATGTCTTGGAGTTTCACCCTCCCTTTCTCCCTCTCCCTCTTTTAAACCAGGATTTAAGCTCTGGCCCTCAGCCTGCTGAATTGCCTGGCTGCACAGCTATTTAGAAACTTCCTGTTTCACGTGCTAATTAACAGTCTATGAATTTTAACTTTCACCCAGGGCCCATGTAGCTCGAACTGTTGTTTGGTGGAGGCCTGCATTTGCCATTCAAGGTCCACAGTGTATTTTTTTTTCCCTTTCTTTTAATCTGAATGCAGAATGGGGACCTTAGCAGGGTTATCTGAGTCTTAGGCTAATACCAGAGATTGGACCCTTGATATTCTGACTCACCCTGCCATTCCTGGCAAATTCAAGGCAGACAGCCTCTGATTCACCAAACTGAGCTACAGGACTGGACAGTCCGTACTGGTCACAGCCCCTTTCCCCAGGGAACTCCAAATCTTAGGGGTGGCAGAGAAGAAAACAGTAGCAATTCTAGGGAATAATCATGTACAGTATTCAGTGTTCATAATAATCTGCCCAAGGAAAGGATCCTTATACAGACAAGAAAACCAAGATCCAGAGAGATCCAGTAACTTGCCCAAGGACACACACCTAGTAACTGATAGAGCTGGAGTTTGAACCCAGGGAGTTTGTGTCTTGTGTCCATTTCTTTTTCTATTGGACTTTCAGTCTTATTAATTTGTAGGAGATTTTTAATTCCGAGAAGAGTGTCTCTTTACCTGTGACATGAGGTGCAAAGTCTCCCCTCTGTTTGTTGCTTTCCTTTTGATTTCGCTTATTTGATTTTCCTGCTTTCACTTTCAAAAATTTTATTTATGAAAATTCAGCTGCATTTTACGGTGCTTGAGTTGCATGTCATGCTTAGAGAAAGGACTTGCCCATTCTGGAAGTTTGTATAAAATGCTATGCTTTCTTCTAACATTTTTAGAGTTTGGTGTTTTGTTTTGTTTTTTATTTTGCATCTAAGCATTTGTTGCACTTGGAGTTTGTTTTGATGCATAATACAAGGTGTGTTTCAGTTCAGTTCAGTTCAGTCGCTCAGTCATGTCCGACTCTTTGCGACCCCATGAATCGCAGCACACCAGGCCTCCCTGTCCATCACCAACTCCCGGAGTTCACTCAGACTCATGTCCATCGAGCCAGTGATGCCATCCAGCCATCTCATCCTCGGTCGTCCCCTTCTCCTCCTGCCCCCAATCCCTCCCAGCATCAAAGTCTTTTCCAGTGAGTCAACTCTTCGCATGAGGTGGCCAAAGTACTGGAGCTTCAGTTTTAGCATCATTCCTTCCAAAGTCAGGTGATGTAGTCTTTTCAGTTAGGAGACACACAGCTCAGAGTCTAGGGGTAATCATGAGTATCTAGTAGTAGGTAGTATTAGAGATTCTAGAAAAATATAAGAAGTTTACTGTCCAAACTTGGCATCATAACTTAGATGAGGCCATCTCTGTTTCTGAGACCTCTGTCATTCAACAGAGACATGCTTGAGGGCTTCCTGAGTCAGGGGCGCTCTCTCCCGTACCAAGCCTAGGACTGATGCTGGGAACGGGAGATAAATGTCAGTCCTGCCCTTAAGGATCATGGAGCCCAGCAGAAAGACAGACAGACAGACCCAGTGTAGGGATCCACTGAAAGAAGTCCAGCCAGGGACCATGTCGCTGAGCCAGGAGAGACAGAACTTCCAGCCACTCAAGATAGCTCAGTAGGTAAAGAATCTGCCTGCCCTGCAGGAGACCTGGGTTCAGTCCTTGGGATGGGAAGATCCCCTGGAGGAGGAAATGGCCACCCACTCCAGTATTCTTGCCTGGAGAATCCCATGGACAGAGGAGCCTGGTGGGCTACAGTCCATGGTGTCCCAAAGAGTCGGGCACGACTGAGGGACTGAGCACAGAGTCAGTGTTCTGCACGCGCAGGTGTGTGTGGATCAGCCTTGGTTCACTGTTTACCTGTGAGAAGGGACTGGACCCAGGTGGAGGGGGCACCAGGAACGTGGCCCTCTCTTCTGAAATGTGGCTCCTCTGGCCTGGGGAGGAGGGTCTTGCTTCTGCTCTGGTGAATTCCCTCCTTTATTTTCCATCATTTTCTCTCTCAGGCTTCTTCGTGGGTAAAAGGTGGTTCAAGCCATTCCTGCAGCGCCTGCAGCACAGACCCTGGGCTGAAGAGACGCCCCGACCCCACCCCAGGGGAGTGTGAGCGCTAAGTGACCTCAGGTCCACGTGTGGCCCTGGGCAGTCACACTTCGTGCATCCCGGGTTCACAGAATGAACTGTGGGACCGGGTGTCCCCGAGGGGAGATGACTCCCACACACGTCTGACATCCACATAACTTTTGTCTTAAAGCTTTTTCAGTGCCTTTCACCCCGAGGCATACACACGTCTAGAAGAGTAGCTGGGAAAGCCACTTCTTACATGCCGCAGGAGACTCCAGTTATTCTAAGTGCTTGGCAGTGGGAGCGGGGCGGGAACTGTGCAGGAGAGCTCCGCCCAGGACTGCCCGGCTCTCTGTCTGCCCTCACCTCCTGACGCCAGACCAGGGCGGTAGCCAGGTGCAGAGGAGCCGGGTCTAGACCGCAGACCCGTGACGGCTGTGGGGTCCCGGGCTCGCTGACGGCCTTCTCTGAGCCGGGGGCCAAAGGTGAAGGGCCGGGCTCTGGCTCCTGCCTGGCGGGGAGGGTCTGCAGCCGAAGCCCAAGCTGGTGAGGGTTTCCGTGAAGAGTGCGGGGAGCGGGGGCAGCAGGAATTGCCCCTTCCCCTCCTTTGGGTCTGATCGCGCCCCCCACCGCCTCATTCCATCTTCCTGGCTGACAAATGATGTCAGGAAAGCTCAGAGAGCCGAAAGTAACTCGGGAAACTTTGAGATGCGGAGGCTGGGTGTCCTTTGAAAAGCTTCCAATGCACGGCCAGCGCCTTCTCCTTCCTGGTGGTTCCCAGAAATCTTGGTCAGAGGCCCTGGGCTGCATCTTTGGGCGCTTCTGAGGTTCCAGCCTGGCCGCTTCGGAGGGTCCAGGCTGGCCCGGTCCGCGGGGCATAGACGCTGCTCTGGCGCCGCCTAGTGGTGGGCGCGGCGAGCGCCCCGTTAAATCCTGTTGCGGAGGCGCCCTGGAGCCCTCCTGGGGGACGCACCGGGGTCGGGGGTGGAGGGGTGTTCCCAGGCGCTCTCAGTTCTTTCTGCTTGCTGTTTGTACAAGCCAGCCCACCAAGCGCCTTTCATCATCCCAGACGTTTCGTTTCTCTGTTGTATGTGTTTCCTTCCTCACAGTAAGGAGGAAGGAACTCAGAGCCAGTGTCTGAGGGGTGAGTTCACTGCCAGTCTCTCCGAGCCTCAGTTTCCCCACTCTATAAAAGAGAAAAGTAAAATCGAGGGTTTTTTCTTTTTTTTTAAAAAAAAATATAGCCTTGAAGTACAATCACTATGAAAGTGAAGTCGCTCAGTCGTGTCCGACTCTTCGCGACCCCATGGACTGTAGCCTATCAGATTCCTCCGTCCATGGGATTTTCCTGGCAAGATCTTCCCGACCCAGGAATCGAACCTGGGTCTCCCGCATTGCGGGCAGACGCGTTACCGTCTGAGCCACCAGGGAAGCCCACAATGACTGTAAAGATGTCTTATGATATGGGTAAAAACTCATGTTGTAACCTTAGGTGACAATAGGGACCACATAGTTAAATCTTGACTGTGGCAAACTTATATTAGTTTTCATTAATGTATTAAAATTATTTAATGCATTTATTATTTATATGATATGCCAAGTAATATGCAAGTGTATTATTCATGATGATAATGATAATGTATTGTGTGAAATTCAACAAAGGGCATGAATGTTCATAGCAGCTTTACTCCTAATAGCCCCAGAGTAGAAACAGTTCAAATGTCCATCCATAGAATGGATAAATTAATGACGGTACATGAAAAAGCGCAAACCCAGACAGGCAGCAACACAGAGGCCTCCCAGCTTTATACTGAAAGAAGGGGGCTACAAACACTGTCAGGCACATAAAATCCTATAACTAGCAGCGCTCATCCATGGTGATAGAGGTTGCAATCACCCCACGCTTAGACCAGGGGTAGATGGGGACAAGGAATCTGCTGGAGAAGAGAACGGCAACCCTCCCACTCCAGTATTCTTGCCTGAAGAACCCCATGGATGGAGGAGCTGGTGGGCTAAGGGGTCGCAAAGAGTCAGACACGAGTGAGCAACTGAGCGCACACCTACACACACCCCCCAGTTCACATTATGCACTGTCACGGGCTGAACGTGTGTGTCCCCCTCAAAGTCCTGTTTGAAATCAAGGCGAGGGTGTCCGGAGGTGGGGCCTGGGGGGAGTGATTAGGCCACGAGGCAAAGCCAATGAGATTTATTTGTGCCCTTATAAAAGGGACCCCAGAGGGCTCTCTCTTCCTGCTCTGTGAGCTCGCAGTGGGGAGAGGTCCACCTGCAGCCCAGTCAGCTCAGACCTCCAGCCTCCAGGACTTACTGCGAGAAACAAGGTTCTGTGGCTTATGAGCCTCCCGGTGTGGGTCGTTCTTGGATAGCCATCCAAAGGGACTGAGACAGGACCTGGACACAGTTTTTGGATGCTCTTCTACAATAAAAAGCCTTTTAAAAGTAGCAAAGGAAATATTAATAGAAAAAATAAAACTGCCAACATGTTATTAAAGGTAGTTGCTCCTGGGCAGAGGGATTGTGGGTAATCTTCCTGCTTTCTGTATGTTGCTGAGTCTTCTTCTTTTGTAAGTTCTGTTTATAATCAGGAAAATCATCTTTAAAAAAGATGACTCATCTCAAGACTTAGGAGACAAATAATATGAATCTCTGTGCTTTGTAAGATGCAGAGCGTTTTGAAAGCTATCGGGTTCAAGGTGTGCTTCAGGAAGGTTCCCTGTGTGAGCGTTCAGTGGGCATCTACCGAGCGCTGGTGGCCATAGGGGAGCAGAGCCACTTGCTGGGATTTCTGGGTTTCAGCCCGAAACAGAAGTAGGAGCAGCCCGGGGAGGCGGAGGGGAGTCTCCTGGTTGGCTGAGCATCCACAAGAGCCAGGAGCCAAATGAGAGCTAGTGCATCCTCACACGTCCCTGGAAGATGGATGTGGCCATTTCACAGATGAGAAGACTGAGGTCCACACAGGGCCATGTGGCTGTAAGTGGTGAGCCATGGCCCACACGCTTAGAGCCAGTGCGCTAAGCCACATCACCTCTCACACAACAGCGCTGAAGGTCAACCTTATCCCCTGGGCTCTTGGGTCCTCCAGGCAAGGGCCCTCCCGCAGGCTCACCCTTTTGGCTTGACTGCAGATCAGCTGGGACAGGGGAATTGACCTAGACCCTCCCTCCAGGGTGCCTATTCTTTGATTAAAACTGAAAGGAAGGAGGCGGCTTAGCGCCCCAGGCGCCCTCAGATGAATGTCTGACAGAGGAGACAGTGAGGAAGTGGCTGACCCAAGGTCACGTGGAAGTGAGCGGGAGAAGGGAGGCCAGGTTGAGAAGGCCCCTCCACAAGATCCCCATTTTCTGTGAAGCTGAAACCCAGATCTCCCAGCTGCCTGGGTCTCTAAATACATCACCTCCCTGAATCCCCAGGACAACCCTCCAAGGGGCTCAGCACTCCCATTTTACAGAAGCAGAAATGGAGGCACAGAGAGGTAAAGTGACTTGCCTAAGACACACAGCTTGGGTTTGAACCGTACAACCCCAGAGCCTGCCTTGGTTTTCAGGAGAAGCTCAGCTGATTGAAGCTGGCTTTGCTGGATGTGGGCTTTGCTTTCTGAGACACTGACCTGGGTGCCCTGGGCAGTGGGGGAGTCCCCACCCCCACCCCAGAGTGCTTTTTTAGGACTGAATATCACCCCCATTGATGGGATTGCAGGATGGTTTTTGAGGGCCTCTTTCCTCCATAAAAAATTTAAAATTATATGTTACAATGGCATTGGTGAGAAAAAAATATAACCCAGGCTGGATGATATTCAAGGTTTTTTTCTTCTGATTTTAATAGAAATGAAGACTATTTTTGTGGCTCTCTAAAATGTATGGCAGGCTCCCTGGTGCCTCAGAGGTTAAAGCATCTGCCTCCAATGCGGGAGACCCAGGTTCGATCTCTGGGTTGGGAAGATCCCCTGGAGAAGGAAATGGTAACCCACTCCAGTATTCTTGCCTGGAGAATCCCATGGATGGAGAAGCCTGGTAGGCTACTACAATCCATGGGGTTGCAAAGAGTTGGACACGACTGAGCGACTTCACTTTCTTACTAAAATGTATGGCAGGCTCCAGGCACTGAGTCTGCTGTGCCATGCGGAGAGGTTGGTCCTGCCCATCAGGCATCTGCTGCAGCGGGGAGGTGATAGGACTCCTTCTGTGCGCTCTCATCGTCTACAAACTTTCATCTGTATCTTGGGCAGTTGATCCCCCGGCTGCCTTGTGGCTGAGCAAGCAGTCTCTGAAAAGTGGAGGGAACTGCTCAGGATCATGCATCAGGCCATCATCTGCCAGACGATGCCCTGTGCTCCCTCTGCCCCATTCTGCAGGCTCCAAGGTGACTTCATGGGCTGGACACCTGCAACAGGAAGCCAGGACTCCACACGAGGGCTCTGGTGCTCAGAGCCTGGAGAGGGACGTGCAGGAACCAGCAGTCATGGCAGGCTTTCTGGAGGAGGCAGGTCTTGCTGGAAATGGACATCCAGAGAGGTGGGCGCGAGAACCATGGTGATGGTGGCAGCTCGCTTTCACTGTTCTGGGGATTTGGTATCGAGTGAACTGTGGAGGATATTCTTAACTCCGAACTCGCCTCCAAAGCAAGGAGGCTCCCAGGACAGGTAGTGAGTTCCCGGTCCCAGGAACTCACCAGGGCTCCTGTAGACTAAAGGTTCCCAACCTTGGTGGCACATTAGAATCACCTGGGAAGATTTTATACATCCAGATGCCCAGACCCCACCCCAGACCAATTAAATCAGAACATTGGGGTGGGGCCCACTCAGCAGTTTTGAAAGCTATAAACGGAAATCCTGAATTGGACTAAAGTCTGAGTCTGGGGGCTGGGTGATCTCTAATTTGAAGGGGGTCGGGCTGGCGTGTGTGGGTCCCTCCCTGACATCCAGACACCCGGGGCACGTGTTGTCCCCTGTCTGGGGTCCTTTGGCCCTCCTGGGCCATCCCCAGGGCCAACCCCAATGGAGTGCGCCCTCTTTCCACCCAGCCCCCCTGCCATCTTTCTCTCCCCTCTGAACCAGACTCCTGTCCACCTCCGAGGGCTGCAGGGCTCTCTCTGTTCGAACACATGCTGAGGTTTCCTGCTGAGCTTGGAACCCGCAGTGGTCAAAACACCAAGGGGGAGCAGAGGGTCTTACAGAGGCACTGGCTATGTCTGGCCACGCGGCTGCCAGCCCTGGATTCCTTCTTGGGGCTTCGGCTTGGGGCTCCAATGGGCTCTGCGTGTGTGTGCGTGTGTGCCTAAGTGCACGTGTAGGGAGCACTGGTGTGACCACGGATGAGTATTCACTAGGCATCAGGGTTTGCAGCTGTGTGAATGCATGTGCACAACCCTGCCGGGTCATCCTGAAGGCAGAATCATGCACACACATGTCTGGGGCTCCAACAAAGCAGGGGAGCTGAAATGAATGGTTGAATGAATAAACAAACCAACAAATAGGTACAGAGAAAATAATTCGGAAAAGTTAATCTGAGGGCCCATTTTGTTTCCTGACATTTCTAAAACGTAACCTTTCCTTTTAAATTCCATGCCGGAATTCCATGAGCTTTTCTGTGTCAAGAGCCTCTTGAAGGGGATCTTGGCACACACAGGTGCTAACACCTGAGGCTGCAGTGATGCCTGTGATGTGCGATTAAGGGGCTGCCGCGGGTTTCTGTCTGCGGGAATCTGTGCATGCAGTTGGGTTGGTGTGCATGCGTGTGCACACATGTGGTACAGGCAGATGCAAGGGCTCCTATGTATGGCTGTGTGTACCTGGACATCCCTGAAGGCACTGATGGGATTTTTCTGGATAAATGTGGGACTTCCCAGGTGGTGCTAGTGGTAAAGAACCTGCCTGCCAATGCGTGTGCGTGCTAAGTCGCTTCAGTCATGTCTGACTCTGTGTTACCCCGTGGCCTGGGGCCCACGAGGCTCCTCCATCCACAGGATTCTCCAGGCAAGAATACTGGAGTTGGTTGCCATGCCCTCCTCCAGGGGATCTTCCTGACCCAGGGATCAAACCCCGGTCTCCCGCGTTGCAGGCAGATTCTTTACCATCTGAGCCACCAGGGAAGCCCTAGGGATGATCACCAGGTGCCTCTTGGCACCCCCTGTTGATGGATTCCCCCTCCTGCAGACGGGTCTGGGAAAGAGGAGGGGAGAGGTTCTCCCTCGAATCATACCCCAGAAGGACATGGACTGTTAGACGTGAGAGCCTCAGGGCCATCGTGTCTGCCTGACCGAAGCCACTTGGGCAGCAGCCAGGGGATTTGTGTCAGGTGCCCTTCTCATGACCTGGCTGGGCTCACCACCCCACCACCTCGCCTGGCCCCCGTCTCTCCTTCCCCCACCTCCTTCCCCAGCCAGAGTGCCCACAGAAGGCAGGAGTGGGTGCCAACTACGATTTCAACGTGTCTGGACGCTGGAAATGTCCACTGTTTGTGTTTAGCCACTGTTTCAGTAGTCTCCTGTTAAAATGAGTCCAGGGTCAGAAAACATTTTCTGTCAAGGGCCAGTTAGTAACTTTTTGAGGCTTTACAAGCCAGTCAGACTCTGTTGCAATTAATCAGCTGTTGCAGAAGTGCGCAAGCAGTCTCAGACACATGTATGAGTGTGGTCGTGCTCAGTAACCCTTTGTTTACTAAAACACATGTTGGGCTAGGGCCCCACATGTGGGGCTCCCAAGTCTCATTTGCCCACCCCTGCTCTGCAGAGCAGACATCTGTCCTTTGCCTGCCCTGGATATCTATTCCCACTTCTGTGGGTAAAACAAGTTTCCCCTTTGAGAACTACTCTCCCCTCATTTTCAAGTGTATGGAGTGTGTGACCTTGACCTACCGTTGTCCACTTGACTCAAGTTGATCAGCATGTTCTGCCCTCTTCCCTGTCCCTCAAATACCAGTTAGTTCAAGAATGAAAACCTGACCCAATGGAGGCAGTGAGAGTCTCAGCCTTTGTTCAGTGCTTGGGGAAGAGACGATCTTTCTTTCCCTGAGGCTGTGAGGTCTGGAACAGGTGCAGCCGTTTTGCTTCTTGAGGGAGAAATTCTAGTGGGCCTAAAGTGGAAGGCAGAGAAGAATTGAGGGAGAAATTCTAGTGGGCCTAAAGTGGAAGGCAGAGAAGAATGATGGAGGACCCCTTCTTCCTAGTGACTTCATTTGAGCCTCTGGATCAAGCCTCTCCTGAAGCCTGAACAACCTTTGGACTTTCCATTTATGTGACCCAATAAATTCCCTTATGGCTTAAGCTGCTTGACCTGGATCTTCCGTCACTCATAGTCTAATCCCCTATTGATACATGCTCTCTTGGGGCGACACAGGCCAGCCTCCTGCATGATGAGAGCCTTCTGGAGGCTTGGGATGTTTTGAAGTTGCCTCCAAGTTGCTGGCTGCAGCCTCTGAGACTTTGACACACTCTGCTTTCCAGGGAAGCCTGAACATGGACCCCTACCTGGGCCCCAGAACCTGGGGCCAAGGCTCTGGCTTTGCTTCCAACTAGGCTGAGCTTGGCAGTAATAGTTGGGAAGCCCGGATTCTCCAGCCTGTGAACTCTAAAAAGTTCTGTAACGGAAACATCTGGGCCCTCTGCTGGCCCCAGGGTGCACACCCCTGAGACTGCCATAAGTCACGACGGCACGTCGAAGGTTTTATTGCAGTTATGAATTATGGATATGGCCTGGGCTGTGCACTTTTCATTATTTTTTTCCTGCTGCAATTAAGCCACAAATCATACTTGAGAAATGGGAGGGTGACCGAATTAGTCAGGATTCGTTCCTAATAAGCTGACCCTGGAAAAGTCATCCAGGATGGGTCAGATGTTTGCCAGGTCCCAAGAGCTGAGGCCGGGAGACCAACAGTATCTCCTCACCCAGGTTTCCAGATAATGGACTCTGTACATACGAGAGGCTCATGCTGCCTAGACACGCGTTTAACCCACTCGGTGCCTTTGTCTGGCCTTAGCTGGAAAGCAGAGAGACCCCCAAGGAGTATGAATGAAGGTGGGGATGGTTTGATCCAGCTCCCTTGAGTGATGGCTGTCAGACTGAAGATCAGCTTTCAGATCTCCCGAGAGGTGGTGATGAGGGGTGAGTGGGGCATCCTGAGTTCCTGAGAATCTGGGAGGGTTTCTACCCTGTTGGATTTTGAGCATAACCTTACTAGCACGGAAAATGAGTGCAATTGTCCAATAGTTTGAACATTCTTTAACACTACCTTTCTTGGAAATTGGGATGAAAATTGACCTTTTCCAGCCCTGTGGCCACTCCTGGGTTTTCCAAATTTGCTGACATATTGAGTGCAACACTTTATTAGCATCATCTTTTAGGATTTGAAATACCTCTGCTGGAATCTGCACTAGCTGACAGCCGACTCATTGGAAAAGACCCTGATGCTGGGAAAGATCGAAAGCAGAAGGAAAAGAGGCTGACAGAGGTTGAGATGGTTGGATGGCATCCCCAATTCAGTGGACATGAACTTGGAAAAACTCTGGGAGATAGTGAAGGACAGGAAAGCCTGATGTACTGCAGTTCATGGGGTCATAAAGAGTTGGAGACAACTTGGGGCTGAACAAGAACAACCCTGTTGGAGCATGTGAGTCATTACTTTTTTAAAATTAACTTTTTTAACTATATTGTAAAGTGATCACCACCATACAGCTAAAATTATGGTGGTGATCATTTTACAGTATATACATAGATATCAAGTCATTACGTTTTGCATTGAAAACTAATACAATGTTATATGTTGATTATGTATCAATAAAAAATAAAGACAAAAAAAAAAAAAAGAAATTCAATGTACACATAGGAATTTCCTACCTATGCAACAGGTACCCAGATCAATGCAAGACTTGGCTACTACAGAGAGGAGTGAGTCACGCTCTTGGCCCTTAAGGAGCTCACAGTCAGCCAAAGAAAAGGGTGCATAAATAACTCATAATAATATTAATCCAAATGAAGCCAAGGTACCAGCGGTGCAAGGCCCATTGCACTTTACACAGGACAAGCCTTGCGGTCCTGTCTCCTGCTGCTGCTCACAACGCGGTGGATGTACTTGGGCTTTCTGGCTCCCGTGCAGTTGGGTCAGGTGATTAGCTCTGGCCAATCAGTGTGAGTAGGCATAACCATAGTCTCTTGTGGGTGAAGGATTTAATTGCTGGAGGCGACTCTCCAAGGCTAGTAGCCTACCAGGCTCCTCTGTCCATGGGATTTTCCAGGCAATAATACTGGAGTGGATTGCCATTTCCTTCTCCAGGGGATCTTCCCAAACCAGGGATTGAACCCTGGTCTCCCGCATCGTAGACAGACACTTTACCGTCTGAGCCACCAGGGAAGTCCCCAAGGGTCAGGTGATTAGTTCTGGTCAATCAATGTGAGTAGGCATAACCATAGTCTCTTGTGGGTGAAGGATTTAATTGCTGGAGGCGACTCTCCAAGGCTCTTTCCCTCTGCAGTGGTGATTAGTGGTGTTTGAAATGGGGGTCTTAGAAGGGGAAAAGGTTGAGCCAGAACCCTCAGTTGACCTCAGAGGACGAGGACGTGCTGATAGACTCCACTTTCTGATAAGCCATTGAGACTGTAGGGAAGATGACTTTCTTTCTTTGAATTTTATTGTGGTTTACTTTCTAAGCCATTGAGACTGTAGGGAAGATGACTTTCTTTCTTTGAATTTTATTGTGGTTTACTTTCTAATCTTTTTTTGTCTTTATTTTTTAATTAAAATATGGGTGATTTACAATGTCACGTTGATTTCAAGTGTATAGCAAAATGATTAACTTATATATCAATTTTTTGTATTCTTTCTCAGATTCTTTTCCATTGTAGGTGATTACAAGATAATGAATGTAGTGCCCTCTGCTACACAGTTGATCTGTGTTGGTTATCTGTTTCATACGTAGTATTGTGTGCATGTTAATCCCAAACTCCTAATTTATCCCTCCAACATTCTTTCCCGTTTGGTAACTATAAGTTTATCTTCTATGTCTGTGAGCCTATTTCTATTTTGTAATTAAGTTCATGCATTTTTAGATTCCTCATATAAGCGACATAGCATGATATTTATCTTTCTTTTTTCTGACTTATTTCACTTAGTATGATCATCATCTCTAGGTCCATCCCTGTGGCTGCAAATGGCATCATTTTATCCCATTTCATGGCTGAGTAATATTTGTAGGGTTGATGGTTAACACAGCAGAATCAAACACATCCTTAGGGTTCCAAGGACTGCTCATCCTTATAAGATTTTTGATGGCAACTATGATATTAGATCATAACCAAAGCTGACAATTAGGAATGAGTGATTCATCTCATTTAGCGATCGCTGGCATCAGTAGGATATTGGTGTCCTCATCTTCCAGCCATCCAGGTAAACACGAGGACGTTGTCTGACGTACCATCTGCGTCTCTCCTGTTTCATCCCCATAGCCAAGCCAGTGCTCCCCTGAGCTGTCTCTCATATTTCTTTCCCTCTCTCCATCGCCGTGGCCACTGCCTGAGCTGGGGCCTGATCACCTGTCACCTGGACACTGCAGGGGCTGAGAGAGCCTCTTTGCTTTCCAGTCTTGTCCTGACACCCACCTTCAATCCCTCCTCCCCCTCCCTGTCAGCAATCTTTCTCAAACACGAATATGACCTTGGCTGCCCCTGTCCACTTCCCCACCTAAAAATCCTTCAGTGGCTCTGTTGTTCACAGCAGGACTTTACAAGAAAGTCAGCACACGTAGTTGTAACCTGTACTGACTCTAAAGCCGGACAGTCCATGTGTGAATCGTAGCTCTGTCACCTGTGTGTCACTGAGCAAGTTGCCCCACCTCTCTGCACTTCAGTGACTTCACTGATAAAAGTGAGGAGAATGGTAATAATAATAGGTAATAGCTATACCTACTCCACAGGACTGTGAAGATTAAACAGCATGTGCCATTTACCTATTGTTCCCATAATAGAGCAACCCAAACCCCAGCAGCTTAAAATGATGACTTTATTAATGTTTCTCCCATTTCTGGGGACTTACAGAACTTAGCTGGGTAGTTACTTGGGTCTCAGACATGGTTTTAGGCAGATGGTGGCTGGGTCTGTAACCATCTCCAGGCTCCCTCTCTCATCTGTCTGGCGGGAGATGTTGGCTGTGGGCTGGGATCTCAAGGGTCGGGAGAAGAGACTTCTTGGTGCAGAAGGAAGGCTGTCAAGGTTATGTCATAAGAAAAGCATGTGAGACACGAGAATCTATGACCATCATGGGAAACGCAGTCTGCCACATAGTGGACAGCAAGTGGATAGCAAGTGCTCCATGAATGTTAGGAATCCACTTCAGTACTCTTGCCTGGAAAATCCCACGGACGGAGGAGCCTGGTGGGCTGCAGCCCATGGGGTCGCTGAGAGTCGGACACGACTGAGCAACTTCACTTTCACTTTCATGCATTGGAGAAGGAAATGGCAACCGACTCCAGTGTTCTTGCCTGGAGAGTCCCAGGGATGGGGAAGCCTGGTGGGCTGCTGTCTATAGGGTAGCACAGAGTCAGACACGACTGAAGTGACTTAGCAGCTTGCTACTGTTATTATTTTATGAACACAACCTTCATTTGGAAGAGCAGTGTATGAAAGACAATGTAGAGCAATGGGGTGGGGGTTGAGGGTGGCACAGAGGCCCCCACATCAACCCAAGTTTTGAGGAAGCTTTTCCAACCCGAAAGCCTCTGCTGTACCCAGTGGAAAGGCACTGGGTCGCACCCATCAGAATGCGTGGTTATAAGCAACAAAACTCCTTGAGTAAGTTTAAAGGAAAAAGGAGGTTGTAAAAGGACTTTGGAAATGCTCCACAGCTCCAGGAAAGCCCAGGGTGCAGGCTTGGAGGCTCACAAGCAGAAGCAATGGCTCCACTCCAGTAGAGGGGCCCGTGCCACTGCCGCTGAACAGACAGGAAGCTGGTGCTGACGATGTGGGGCACCGTGTCTCCCCACGCTCAGCAGGATGGAGTCTGCAAGGCCAGCCTACACGGCATCCCTGTCGCACCAGCTAGTCTCCCATGGCTGCGTCTGATTGGTGGATTCAAGGTCACATGACTGTGCCCTAGCTGCAAGGGAGGCTGAGAAGAAGCATCACCAGGTTCTGCCTTGGGAAGCCTGGGTTTTCCTGGTGGCTCAGCCATAAAGGGAGAGGGCAGTGGCAACCCACTCCAGTACTCTTGCCTGGAAAATCCCATGGACAGAGGAGCCTGGTGGGCTGCAGTCCATGGGGTCGGTAGGAGTCGGACACGACTGAGCGACTTCACTTTCACGTTTCACTTTCGTGCATTGGAGAGGGAAATGGCAACCCACTCCAGTGTTCTTGCTTAGAGAATCCCAGGGTCTGGGGAGCCTGGTGGGCTGCCGTCTGTGGGGTCACACAGAGTCAGACACGACTGAAGCGACTTAGCAGCAGCAGCAGCCATTAAAGAATTCACCTGCAATGCAGGAGATGCAGGCTCGATTCCTGGTGGCTTAGCTGTAAAGAATCCACCTGCAATACAGGAGATGCAGGCTCAATTCCTGGTGGCTTAGCTGTAAAGAGTCCACCTGCAATGCAGGTGGATCCCTGGGTCAGGAAGATCCTCTGGGTCAGGAAGATCCCCTGGAGGAGAGGATGGCAACCCACTCCAGTATTCTTGCCTGGAAAATCCCATGGACAGAGGAGCCTGGTGGGCTGCAGTTCAAAGGGTAGCAAAGAGTCAGACCTGACCGAAGCGGCTGAGCATGCATGCACCTTGGGAAGGCTAGGACTTTTACGAGGATTACGCTTAAGTACAGGAAGAGAGCTCAGAGGTTCTGGGAGGCTAAGGAGCAGCACGCATGCCTGCCATCTCCACACCAGCCCCTTTCCAGTCCCGTGAACCTTCTCACACTCCCCTGCCCTGCTGCATCTCGTGGCTCCTCCTCGTCCTTGTTCCCTGGTCATCTCTGACCCAGCTCCCCTGCACCAAGCTTCTTCTGCCTCCTCTCCTGCTCCTCCTTTGTGCTCTGTGGTACCCATGCAGACCTCCATCGCAGCTTCCACAGAAGCCAATTGCTCTCATTCATTTTCCTGACAGTCTTTTCCTTGGGCCGAGTCTGTCAGGCTGTGGCCCTCCTTTCCATCTCTGACTCCAACATGTGTAGCATGGAGCTGGCATGAAGTCAGTGCCCCTGGTACGTGTGCGAGGAGATGAAATGAATGACAAAGTCCGCATCACAGAGGTTCATGCTGCCCTCTGCAGAGGCATCTGGAAGCCCTTAGGGTCTGAGATCTGAGGTTTCTAAGTGAGCCCACATTCACCAGGCTGCTTTTCTTTCCATTCCCCCAAGAAAACAGAATTCTAGGAGGTCTTCCCCCCACCCCAGAATAAAACTTGAGACTAAAACCAAAGGAAAATACGCCAACAGGAAGCGGGGCTGTTTCCCGGCTGAGTAATGCCCCTGGAGTGCGTGGTGACCCTGCCTTCCCAGCTAAACATTTCCCTCCCAGAGTCAGGGGGTGGGTGACAGGTTCAGCCCCCTCTGGTTTCCTCTTGATTTATCCTGACCTCCCCAGGAGGAAAGCCGTGCCGTTGGTGGGGACTGGGAGTTAATCCGGCACTAAGTGAGTAATTAAAAGTGAGGCCTTGGATATTTGCGTAATGAGCTGAGAGTGCTTCCCACTGAGCTGTCGGGCAGTTTCTCCAATCAATGTCGTCTTCACTTTTAATGGCAAGTGACAGTGTTTATATAAAAGGAAGGAGAAGAAGAAGGCACCTGGGTCTCCCCCAGCCCAACCTGTCTGCCCTTCCTTCCCCTCTGTGATTCCATCTCCCTCAACCCTCACTACCGGGCTGGGCAACTGCAGGCCGGAACTTGGGTCTGTGGTGGCAAACACTTATGGGATGGTTCCAGAAGCCAGTTTATGGCGTTCCATTAGGCTTCTCTCTTAGCTCAGTTGGTAAAGAATCTGCCTGCAATGAAGAAGACCCTGATTAGATTCCTGGGTCGGGAAGATCCACTGAAGAAGGGATAGGCTACCCACTCCAGTATTCTTGGGCTTCCCTTGTGGCTCAGCTGGTAAAGAATCTGCCTGCAATGTGGGAGACCTGGGTTTGATCCCTGGGTTGGGAAGATCTCCTGGAGAAGGGAAGGGCTACCCGCTCCAGTATTCTGGCCTGAAGAATTCCATGGACTGTATAGTCCATGGGGTCGCAAAGAGTCAGGCATGACTGAGCGACTTTCACTTTCACTTTCATTATGTTCTGTAATAACCTAAATGGGAAAAGAATTAGACAAAAAGGATACACAGAGAAGGCAATGGCACCCCACTCCAGTACTCTTGCCTGGAAAATCCCATGGATGGAGGAGCCTGGTAGGCTGCAGTCCATGGGGTCACGAAGAGTCGGACACAACCGGGCGACTTGACTTTCACTTTTCACTTTCATGCATTGGAGAAGGACATGACAACCCACTCCAGTGTTCTTGCCTAGAGAATCCCAGGGATGGGGGAGCCTGGTGGGCTTCCGTCTATGGGGTCGCACAGAGTTGGCACAACTGAAGCGACTTAGCAGCAGCAGCAGCATATGTATAACTGAGTCACTTGGCCCTATACCTGAAACTGAAACAACATTGTAAGTCAACCATGCTCTGATATCAAATAGAAATTAAAAAAAGAAAAAGGACACTGTGATGAATCCCCAGTCCGATGACGGGGACACCTGGTCCCCGATTCATGGGTGAGAAGACAGGAGCCCTGAGAGCTTTAGTACGGATGTTCCTTGGCCTCACCTGAGTGTTGGGGTCCAATGGCAGGTGCGTAGCAGAGCTGGTTCGGTCTGCCTTCTTATCCAGGGCCTAAAGCTTGGTGCTGACTAGAGGGGGCTCAGCCTGCATCCAGTGGTCCTGCCGTCATGTGCAGTGTGTTTTAAAGACATCTCAGCAGAGAAGAGAGACTAGAGAACCATGTGTCATCTTGACAGTGATGGTCCCACCCCAGGAAGGGACAAGGAAAACAAAAACGCTGAGACTTCGTGTTTTCTCACCAGAGGAGGACCCAGAACCCACCCTGCCCTTCTGGCCTCCATGGGGAGACAGACTGGAAAGCTGTTCTGGTGGGGCTGGGGGCTCACTCCTCCTGTGACGCTGACCACCTCCAGACAGCCTCATGGCCCTGCTCAAAGCTGTTCTCAGAGCTTTGCCTCTGGCTACAGGACACTCATATTCTCCAATCCCCTTCGGGGCTAGATCTGACCTACTGGGTGTGTGTGTGTGTGTGTGTGTTTGTGTGTGTTTTTTAATTTAATCCTACATTGCCCTTCGAGCTTGGACTTCCCCAAACTTGAGGGTCAGCACATTGACATTTTTGGCAAACTAAGATTCTAGTTCTGGGTTTCCCTGGGAGCTCAGCTGGTAAAGAATCCGCCTGCAGTGCAGGAGACAGGTTCGATTTCTGGGTTGGGAAGATCCCCCGGAGAAGGGAAAGACTACCCACTCCAGTGTTCTTGCCTGGAGAATCCCCATGAGAAGTGGAGCCTGGTGGGCTACAGTCCATGGGGTCGCAAAGAGTAGGACAAGATTGAGCAACTAACACACACACACACACACACACACACACACAGAGGTTCTAGGAAGCAAATCTTCCCAGCAGGGATGGGCTTTTGGCTCTAAGAGGGAACCATGAGATAATCATGTCTGCTTAGGGCTCTGCCCCCACAGACCTTTTGCCAATGTGATGTTACCTTTGTGGGCACTCCCAAAACACCTTGGGCATTGACCTGTCCTTATCAAAATGGGAGTCTCAGATCTGGAGATAGTGTGTTCCATCCAGTCCAGCCCCAGTCCCTGCAGAGAGCTCACCTGTAGTGAAACAGCTCAGGCTTCCTCTCCGAATATCTGTCCTTGTTTTCCCTCAAGCTTGCCGGGCACACTGGCATGGGTTCACGGCCATGTTTGCCCCTGCCTGACCCATCTGTTCCAGGTTCTCCAGAGCACCCCCACGTCTTGGGGCTTCAGTGTTGTTTTCCCAACGAGACCGTCTCTGAGCACCCTCTCCCATCCTCACACCGCTCCATCCTCCCATCACCCTTGCCCACAGTGACTGGCAGGTCTCATCTCCACCCCATACGCTACACATCTCACGCTTACGCTGCTGTTGCCGCTTGTCTCCTAGCTAGAATGGAAACACCATCAAGGCAAGAATTTGGCTGTTTGCTCCTTGCACTGTTCCCGGCTCCTGGGACATTCATGGCACGTGGTAAGTTTCCAGGAAAGACCAAAGAGTGAAGGAACAAGCTACCCCAAGCCCAGTGGATTTTCAGCTTCCTTTATCAGGCTCCGTGGCCCTGGAGTCAGTCTTCCCACCATGAGCATCCCACCTGATGTCCTAGGTGTAATTTCCTGGTCATGTGCGTGTCCTATAGACCCAACGCCACTGCATGTGTGGATGTCTAAAAGGTTTGTGATACTTTCCCTTTTGTTTCTCCTTAAGACTAAGTCAGATTTTCAAAATTTGACAGTTTATGATAATTGCTTATACGTGGGATCTAAAAAAATGATACAATTGAATTTATTTACAAAACAGAAATAGACTCATAGACATAGAAAGCAACTTATGGTTACCAAACGGGTAAGGGGAGGGGGAGGGATAAATTATGAGTATGGGATTAACAGATATATTCTACTATATATGAAATAGATAACCAACAAGGACCTAGTGTATAGCACAGGGAACCACAGTCAACATCTTGTAATTGTCTATGATGGAAGAGAATCTGAAAAAGAATATCTATATCTATATATCTGAATCACTTTGCTCTACACCTGAAGCTAACACAGCATTGTAAATTACCTCTTCTTCAATAAAAAATAAACTAAAAAAATTTAAGTTGGTGGTTTAGACTTTTTTCTTTCTTCCTCTCTTCCTCCATCTTCCTTCCTTTCTTTCTCTCTTTCTCTTTCCGCTTCCTCAGATAACATGACTACAAGAAATCTTTTCTCTCTGAAATTACTGTACTGCACTGCCAGGCTTGACCCCTCCTCTGCATTCCAGACCTTTATTTCCAACTGCTAACAACACCTCTCTCCACGTACTAGCACACTGCACCATTGAGGTGGGGTCCTGATTTATAATCCAGATGAAGGTGAGACTGAGCTGCCCCTTCTCCTTCCATCCTGCCTGAAGCCCACCCCTGCCTGCCCCCAGGCTGTAACTCCATAGCACCTCAGGGCACAGAGTTGGAAAAGCAAACTCTTGTACTAGGTCCCAAGATAAATCTGAGCTGAATTAGAGACCTAAATATAAAAACAAGTGAAAAAATGTAAAAGGTTACAAGGAAATAGAAATGATTATTTATCTTATCTCAGAGTGGAAAGACCTTTCAGATGTATTTATTTGAGTAGTTAACACGCAGTAAGCAATTCAACAGGTCCCAGCTGACATTAATAGGCATGTCACCGTCAAATATGTTTCAACCACTCTCCTCCCCTGAACCTCCTCCCAGCTCCTTACTCAGAGTCATTATTTTAACAATTATTGTCAGGTTTTTGGATATATTTTTATGAAAAAAAATTTTTAAATCTATGCAGCAGCATGAGCAAATCTATCTCAGTTCCTCAACCAGGGATTGAACCTGTGGTCCCTTTAGGGGAGAGTCTTAATCAATGGACAGACAAGGAAGTCCATGTTATCTCTTTAAAGATATTATGTGTATTAAAAAATATGGAAGCACATTACTCACACTGTTCTGCATCTTTCTTTTCATGCAGCAATTATTATTTTTTATGAGTAGTCATAGATCTACTTTCTTTTAAAAAATTGTTTAATGTATTTTAATAGCAAAATTATAGAAACAGCGCAGAAGACAGTATTAAAATTTGCAGCATGCAGGTCAACTCAGAAACAGGAAAAGATGGAATTTTCACCATGATAAAAACAGTACAAACATACAGACACCACTTGTTTGCAATCAGGGAAAAAAAAAAAAACTTGTCCTTTTCTGTTTTTTAAATTCAAATTCTGGGTTGTCCAGAAAATTTTAACAGGTTTATTTACAATAAGTTGAACTGCTGAAACTCTTTTGTTGAAACATCCTGACCTGCATTACTGCTCTATGTCCCTGCACTTCTATTGGAAAGTCACGTATGATGAAAATGGAAAAACTGCCAATATTTGTTTGATTGCTGATCCCTATTTTTATACTTGCAGTCATTTGCTTCAGTACCTTAGATCCCACGGTGGGGCAAAATTGAACATTCAAAACTGCTAATAACCAGGAGAAAGGATTTGTTTTTTTAAAAAAATAAGATGTGTCCCACCATAGTGAGGTCTTGAGTGTGTTCTCCTTGAGTGTGAAATGAAAGTTGCCTGTCTTTCGGCATAATGCTTAACTCTGTGGCATGGAGAGCACAAGGTCGATGATGTCAAAAACTTAACGACATAGGTTCTACAGCCAGGAAGCCAACTGCTTTGCAAAAGCCATGAATTAGAGGCCTCCTTATTGGTTCTCCATCTCCTTGGGATGGAGTTCAGCCAGCTGAAATTTCGGGGTCCCTTTGCCATATTGAGTGTAGAAGTTTTACATACTCAAATCCATCAAATTTCCTTTTACGGCGTTTGGATTAGGATCATGCCTATGAGAAAACACACACATACACACAGAGATATATTCCATAAATACAAACAAATTTTTCCTATATTTACTTCAATGCATTTTTTAATTTCATTTTTTTTTCATTTAAATTGTTGCTTCATTTGAAATATATTTACATAGGGAACAAAGAAGCAGTCTCAGATAATTTTGTCAGCATCATTTCAGTTCAGTTGCTCAGTCGTGTCTGACTCTTTGCGACCCCATGGACTGCAGCACGCCAGGCCTCCCTGTCCATCACCAACTCCTGGAGCTTGCTCAAACTCATGTCCATCGAGTCAGTGATGCCATCCAGCCATCTCATCCTCTGTTGTACCCTTCTCCTGACTTCAATCTTTCTCAGCATCAGGGTCTTTGCCAATGAGTCAGTTTTTTGCATCAGGCAGCCAAAGTATTGGAGCTTCAGCTTCAGCATCAGTCCTTCCAATGAATATTCAGGACTGATTTGCTTTAGAATTGACTGGTTGGAGCTCCTTGCAGTCCAAGGGACTCTCAAGAGTCTTCTCCACACCACAATTCAAAAGCATCAATTCTTCGGCGTTTGCTTTCTTTATGGTCCAACTCACATCCATCCATGACTACTGGAAAAACCATAGCCTTGATTAGATAGACCTTTGTTGACAAAGTAATGTCTCTGCTTTTTAATATGTTGTCAAGGTTTGTCATAGCTTTTCTTCCAAGGAGCAAGCAACTTTTAATTTCATGGCTGAAGTCACCGTCTGCAGTGATTTTGGAACCAAGAAAATAAAGTCTGTCATTGTTTCCATTGTTTCCCCATCTATTTGCCATGAAGTGATGGGACTGGATGCCATAATCTTAGCTTTTAAATGTTGAGTTTTAAGCCAGCTTTTCCACTCTGCTCTTTCACTTTCATCAAGGGGCTGGAGAAGGGAATGGCAAACCACGTCAGTATTCTTGCTCTGAGAACCCCATGAACAGTTTGTCAGCATAGTAGTTGCCACATTATCCAACAACATTGGCTGAAAAGTGCATCTTTACCCCAACTTCAGTGTCACAGTTATCATGGGTTGCACTGGGGAGGATTTTTTAGCCTACGTGTGTACCATATAAAGATGAATAGTTTTACATTTTTCCAAATATATAGCTTTTATGATAAAAATTTGCAAATCAAGGAGTATTTGGAGACGTATGTAGATTGTACTTTTGCTGAATTGGTGCTGAGAATGGGTTTCACAGGTTAGAAGCAATTGGAATTGGGGAAGAGGGTTGGGACAAGATCATTAAGGAGCTAAAGAAACAAATGGGCTTTTGTTTTTCCTCGGATGGACCTGTAATCACACCAGTACACACTGTTTTAATTAATGTAGATAGATAATACTTTTTAATAACTGGGAGCTTAATGAATGTGTTTCCCTTTTGTTTGAAAGAATTCTATCAGCTACTCTAACTTTTTAAAAGAGTCATTTTATGTCTACTACTGTCAAATTATGAAAAGCTCCTGTTGGTTTGACTGTTATTGCATTAAATCTTTATTTAATTTGGGATAAATTGGCATCTTTTCCCCATCTTGTCCTCTTATTCAGAGACATGTTCTCTTGATTTTCTTAAGTCTTCTTTTATGGCCCTCAGCAAAGCTTCATATTTTTCTTCGTGGAGATTCTTCTATTATCTTTTTAGAGTCGTTCTTACAGATTTTACGTTTTTTATTGTTATTGTAGAGGGAGTCTCTTTTCTCTTTATGTCCTCTCATCTGTTATTGCTGGTATATTAAAAAAGCTATTAACTTTGGCATTTTTATTGTAGATTTGGCTATATTATTGAACTCTCATTTCTTTTTAATAGCTTTTCAGATGATTCCCTTGGGTTTTCTTGATACATCAGTTGATCTAAAAATAACTTGATTTCATCTGTTCCTCCAGAAATTATATCTCTTTATTTCTACTTCATTCAGAATTGCATTAGGTGGAAATTAAAGAACAATGTGAACTAATAAAAATACCCCCTGGCCTCCTTTTCTTGTCCTGATTTAATGGCAACATCTGGGATACTTGACCATCAAATGTGAGATGAAGTTAGATGTTCGACTCTTCCAAGTTTTCCAAAATGTTGCAGAAACTGAAATTGAGAATAAATATTAAATTTTTTCAACTGCCTTCATAGTATATGTTAGGACTGCTTGGTTTTATAAATGCATTACATTAAATTAATAGTTTATTAATTATTAAACCACTTTGCCTTGCAAGTTTCTCTACAATGTCACAGAGAACATTGTTAAAACTAATTTGAATTTTGGCTTGCTAATGTTCATTTGTTCTTTTATTCACAACTTATATAATATAAGCTGGGCTTCCCTGTTGGCTCAGCTGATAAAGAATCTGCCTGCAATGAGGGAGACCTGGGTTCGATCCTTGGGTTGGGAAGTTCCCCTGGAGAAGGGAAAGGCTACCCACTCGAGTATTCTGGCCTAGAAAATTCCATGGACTATACCCATGGGATCGCAAAGAGTCAGACATAACTGAGCAACTTTCAGTTCACTTTGTATAAATGAGATAAGTGCATGTGTATCAAGGTCTGTGTGTTAAGGTCTGTCCTGACATTCACAGAACCTAGAGTGTGACTATAAATAAAGGCCCTGGGATCAGAGCATAACTAGAAGTCCACACAGCATGTGCCTAAGCATTAAAAAGTTGTAAACCAAACTAATGAACCACTAAATCATACATAGTCTATCCTATCTTTTCAAATATACCTGTACAATAACAAAGCAAATAGTCTGCAGGGTTATAACTTTATGATCAAAAGTTGGCAAAATAATTAAGAGAAAGCTGAATTTATATTTATAATATATAAATTATATATAAATATAATATATATGTATTTAATATAATATATAATATTAATAATAATATAATATATACTAATATAAATATATTATAGATGATATGTTATAA
>SJYT01030529.1:41574-54689 GCA_006410635.1 Cephalophus harveyi
ATGTTTTGATAATGGATCATCAGTATTTAACTGTTGTAATACAATATATAAACACAAAATTCTTAAATTGCTTTATATATATTTTTTTCTTTTTTAAAACCAGTTCTTCTAATTCCATTTTATTGATTCGTTGACAAACAACCATGTGCCAGACATGGCAGATACAAAGAAGAATAAGATATGGACTCTGTTCTTAAGAAACTGTGATCTCACCTGATGGAGGAGCAGGTGCGGGTGTAAACGAGGCAGAGGAACCCCGCTTCCCGCGGTGGGACACAACTCTGCACACCCCATTCCTGGGAGCAGTAGTAGTGGGAGAATCGCATATTGCCCTTTCACCCCAAATTGCTATATATTTAGTTTATTTTTAAAATAGTTTTATTCCTTCGTTTATTCTTTTACTTCAGCAAAATAACTAATTATATTGCTATAACCAGGATTATTACACAACATTTCTATTGGCCGCAATGAGCTAAAGCATTAAACAATAAAATGTCATGAATTCAAAGTTTACAAACTGTGATATACTTTCATTAAAGTGTAAATGACAAATGCAGTGCCCAGAAAATGAAAAACCATGTTTTCAAATCATGATTTTGTCTTCTAGCATATTTAAAATTGCCTTTCATTCGGTGGCAAAATACAATTTAAATTAATATAAACTTTAAATAAGAATTTCAAAAATAAAGCAGAATTATTTATTTTTAAATCTAGGAATAGCTTATTACAGAGAAGGCAATGGCACCCCACTCCAGTACTCTTGCCTGGAAAATCCTGTGGACGAAGGATCCTGGTAGGCTGCAGTCCATGGGGTCGCTAAGAGTCGGGCACGACTGAGTGACCGCATTTTCACTTTTCACTTTAATGAAGTGGAGAAGGAAATGGCAACCCACTCCAGTGTTCTTGCCTGGAGAATCCCAGGGTCAGGGGAGGCTGGTGGGCTGCCGTCTATGGGGTTGCACAGAGTCGGACACGACTGAAGCGACTTAGCAGCAGCAGCAGCAGCATAGCTTATTAAATATTTAAGTCAATATACAGCCATTTGCAATTTTGGTATAAATGGCAAAGTGAAAAATTCATCTCCTGCTCTGTGTGTGTTTTGTCTAGACTTATATTACAAAAATGTAGAGTGTATAATTATTTAATATTGAAAACTGTTCCCCACCTTTCATTAGCAACTATTTGGGAATACTGTGCCAATTTGTGAGTACCTCCAGAAACACATATGGTAGCATAAATAAGGCAGGAAAATGGAGATTTGTACTTCTAAAAAAAATGATACATCACATGCAAGAATATTGCATTCTTACTATCTGAGTCAGTATATCTGTCTTGCTTCTTACTTAAGGACTCAAACCCTCCCCACAGTCAGAAACCAGGTCTGTCTCCAAAATCAACAGGGACACAACCCACAAGCCTTCCCAGCATCTGGACACTCTTACCCTTTGTTTTGATGACAAGGGGCAAGAGACAGGAAGACACATTTCTGTTTTCCTGTGGCCAGAATGTGTTAGTCATGAAAGTGGGCGTTGAGGATTGCGATGAGCACCAGCCCTGAGAGTCAGAGATGCTGCCTGGTATTTTATACATTCGTGTGTGTGCACACGCACTCGCTGCTGCTGCTGCTAAGTCGCTTCAGTCGTGTCCGACTCTGTGTGACCCCATAGACGGCAGCCCACCAGGCTCCCCCGTCCCTGGGATTCTCCAGGCAAGAACACTGGAGTGGGTTTTGCCATTTCCTTCTCCAACACATGAAAGTGAAAAGTGAAAGTGAAGTCGCTCAGTCGTATCCGACTCTTCACGACCCCATGGACTGAAGCCTACCAGGCTCCTCCGTCCGTGGGATTTTCCAGGCAAGAGTACTGGAGTGGGGTGCCATCACCCCACTTAGGAGTGTGTATAAGCATAGATGTGTATGTCTGCGTGTATGTGTCTCAATGTCTGAAACTTACTTTCAAATGGATTGGCAAAAAGTATGTATGGTGTGTGTGTGTATTTATATATATACACACATGTGGGGGTGTGCAAATGTGGCAAAATTAAGGGCTAATAAAACTAGGAGCAGTGTATCTGGTTCTTTCCTTTTCTTCCAGTTTTATTGAGATATAATTAACTGGTTAAGCTCAAGATGTATAGCAGAATGATTTGAGTTGCATTCATTGTAAAATGATGATCACAGTGAATTTAATAACATCTATTTGTGGCTCTGCTGGTAAAGAATCCGCCTGCAATGCGGGAGACCTGGGTTCAATCCCTGGGTTGGGAAGATCCCCTGGAGAAGGGAACGTCTACTGACTCCAGTATTCTGGCCTGGAGAATTCCATGGACTGTATAGTCCATGGGGTCACAAAGAGTCAGACACGACTGAGTGACTTTCACTTTCTTTCATTATATCATATATATACAAAAGTAAAGCAACAGAAAAAATACTTTTCCCTTGTGATGAGAGCTCTTAGGATGTACTCTCTTAACTTTCATATATAATGTATATCATAGAATGCTAATTATCTTTCCCATGTTGTACATTATAACCCTAGTACTTAACTGATCTTACAACCGGAAGTTTATATCTTTTGACCACCTTCCTCCAATTCTGAACCCCCCTCCTCGCCCCGTGTAACCACAAATCTGCTCACTTTTTCTGTGAGTCTGTTTGTTTTTGAGTATAATTGACCTACAACACCGTTAATTCCTATTTCCCAACATGTTGATTAGATATTTCTATACATTTCAAAATGAGGGTATATTGTTTTTAATTGTGCTATTCTTTTAACTTTTCTACACATTTGATCTTTTTCAAAATAAGATGGAAGGAATCTTTCATTTGTTTCTGCTCTCTTTTCTTCGTAGAATACTAGAAACTTCTGATTTGATTTCAGTGCTTGTATGAAAATTTCTCCAGAATGTCTGAGCTGTTCTCTCTTGGAGCCTGGCAATGGAGCTAAATCTCTTGCTTGTTGACTGGATCTGTGGCTCTGGGGATCCTCAGAATCAGCATCTTCTCTGAAAAGTGGTGCAGGTGTCAGCAGATTTGGAGGTTTGCATACTTTGAGGGGTGAAGGGGGAAAAAGAATTAGCGAGAAATGCTAGGGAATGGTTGAAACTGGATACAGACTCTCAGCTGGTTGAAGAGGGAAATGAACACAAGAGAGAGTCTGAAGGAGGGGGGAAATTGGTAGTCAGGGATTGGATGATTTAATAGTCTGTAAAGGTATTGGGATGGAATGCTTAGAGTGAGCGTGCTCTGAACACAGAGGGTAGTGGTCCAGGGTGAGAGGCAGATGTTCTGAGAGCATCATGTGAGCTGCGGTCGGTTACTGGTCATGACCAAAGCTAGGGGGCAGCTGTGGGAACAGAGATCCCAAAGGGCAGAGGAGGACTTCCCTCGTGGTCCAGTGGTTGAGAATCGGCCAATGCAGGCTACACGGGTTTGATCCCTGGTCTGGGAAGATTCCACAGGTCGAGGAAGTCCACATGCCACAACTGCTGAGCCCACCCTAGAGCCCTTAGAACCAAACTACCGAGGCCCGCCCACCCTAGAGCCCTTACTCCACAAGAAAAGTCATCGCAACCAGAAGCCCTTGAACCACGGTGAAGGGTAGCCCCCACTTGCCACAACTAGAGAAGCCTTTGCACAGCAACAAAGATCCGTTGCAACCAAATAAATAAATAAAATTGTATTTGTAAAAAACAGGGTAGAGGAAAAGATGGCTGGAAATATAGGCATTCACTGAGAAGCAGAATTCAGCGTATTGTCTAAACCCAACAGAACACATTACCAGCTACCTGACTTTGGACAAGTTACTTTACCTTTCTGAGACTCAGTTTCCTCATCTGTAAAACAAAGACAATGAGCTAGGACACAGTGGCCCCTGGGCCGGACCCCTGGTATTTGTCAAGTGGAGTAAAATTCAAGCTTTGTTCTCACCCAGACATTCCAAGGACAGACAAGTTCAGTTCAGTTCAGTCGCTCAGTCGTGTCCGACTCTTTGCGACCCCATGAATCGCAGCACGCCAGGCCTCCCTGTTCATCACCATCTCTCGGAGTTCACTCAGACTCACATCCATNCATAGTCGATAAAGCAGAAGTAGATGTTTTTCTGGAACTCTCTTGCTTTTTCCATGATCCAGCGGATGTTGGCAATTTGATCTCTGGTTCCTCTGCCTTTTCTAAAGCCAGCTTGAACATCAGGGAGTTCACGGTTCACGTATTGCTGAAGCCTGGCTTGGAGGATTTTGAGCATTACTTTACTAGCATGTGAGATGAGTGCAATTGTGCGGTAATTGGAGCATTCTTTTGCATTGCCTTTCTTTGGAATTGGAATGAAAACTGACCTTTTCCAGTCCTGTGGCCACTGCTGAGTTTTCCAAATTTGCTGGCATATTGAGTGCAGCACTTTCACAGCATCATCTTTCAGGATTTGAAACAGCTCAACTGGAATTCCATCACCTCCACTAGCTTTGTTCGTAGTGATGCTTTCTAAGGCCCACTTGACTTCACATTCCAAGATGTCTGGCTCTAGATGAGTGATCACATCATCATGATTATCTGGGTCGTGAAGATCTTTTTTGTACAATTCTTCTGTGTATTCTTGCCACCTCTTCTTAATATCTTCTGCTTCTGTTAGGTCCATACCATTTCTGTCCTTTATCGAGCCCATCCTTGCATGAAATGTTCCCTTGGTATCTCTAATTTTCTTGAAGAGATCTCTAGTCTTTCCCATTCTGTTCTTTTCCTCTATTTCTTTGCATTGATCACTGAAGAAGGCTTTCTTATCTCTTCTTGCTACAAAGCTAGTGCTAAAGGCTGAGCTCTGCTAAAGCAAGGAGATAAGGTGCCCAGTCCTGAGGTTAAGGAAGACTTCTCTGTCTGCAAATGTGCAGGAAGGCTTTTGGGGGGTCGAAAAGGGAGGGGGCCCCAAAGAGAGGAGGCCCCACCCCATAATAAGTGTGGACATTCACCGATTGACCTCTGCGGTGGGATCCATCTTAGCAAACAGCTGCACTTGCATCTTGGGGAGGATCCATGGACCGGTCAGTTGTGAAGAAAGATACAAGATAATTGGCCAAAGATAAACAAAGACCCGGAAGGACTGTCCTATACAAATGATTTACATCACCTCCTTACTGTGCTCCTCCTCTCTCTGGACGCCCACATTCTTCTCCAGGTGTGTGTTTCTGCCTAGTTTCTGAGTTGGATTAGAGAAGGAAATGGCAACCCACTCCAGTATTCTTGCCTAGAGAATTCCATGGACAGAGGAGCCTGGCAGGCTACAGTCCATGGGATCACCAAGAGTCAGACACGATTGAGCAACAACACACGCTTCACTCCCATACATTGTGCTGTGTCTTTAATAATAAACTTTGTACATGTTTTTACAGATTTTTGCCTCCTTGAAACATTCTTGCTTTCAAACAGGGGCAAGAGCCAGGGCCCCTTTGCTTCTAGCCTCTAGTCCCTGGTGGTCTAGTGACTAGGTCTCTTGGTTTTCATCCAGGTTGCTATTATTGTTGTTCAGTTGCCCCGCTGTGTCCGACCCTGCAACCCCATGGACTACAGCATGCCAGGCCTCCCTGGCCCATGGCATCTCCTGGAGTTTGCTCAAGTTCATGTTCATTACCTAGCACACAAGAGCTGCCTCTGCAAATGTGTTTCAGTGATTTCCAAGAAAAGACCCCCAGTTTATTACCATCTCCTTCTGCTCCTCCAAAGGAGAGTAAAAAATGTCAAATGACTTCCAAAAGCAAATGATGTGACATTTTTTATCCTAAAAATTTATGGAAAACTGCCTACTTTGTTGAGGTGGTACCTTGGTGTGCACGCACAGTTGAAACCTGGTGTGCCCAGGTTTAGCTCCTGGGCAGTGAACTAAGATCTGTCTTCAGGACAGCTCACTGCTCTCCCTCTGAGATCAACAACCGTCCTCACTCACAGGGTGTATACTTGTAAAGCACAGAGAACAGTGTGCAGTGTATGATGCATGCTCAGTGAGTATCTACAGTCAGTGGATTGAACCATTTGAAATTGCTAATATTCAATTGCTTTTGTCCACCCAAGTTGGCAATTTCATAGGCTTTAATCTAATCTTATAACATTTTGTCCTTTTCAATAAATGTCATGTATTGTATTTCCAACACAATATGGTTTAGTACTTACAAGCTATTTTGCAATTTCCTGATATGAGGGTGGGAAAAAACATGGTTTACTCAGGCTTTGGGGAAGAACCTACTTGGAAAAAATGCATGTACCAGCCTCTAGGGACCCCCCTCACCTGTGGCCTTGGATCAGCATAGCTTAGGCTCAGGGAATTGATTTCTGTTAATCCATGAATCTCCTTGAAGGAGATCCAACTAGTCAATCCTAAAGGAAATCAGTCCTGAGTATTCACTGGAAGGACTGATGCTGAAGCTGAAACTCCAATACTTTGGCCTCCTGATGCGAAGAATAGGCTCATTGGAAAAGACCCTGATGCTAGGAAAGATTGAAGGCAGGAGGAGAACGAGATGACAGAGGATGAGATGGTTGGATGGCATGTGATGGACATGAGTCTGAATAGCCTCCAGAAGTTGGTGATGGACAGGGAGGCCTGGTGTGCTGCAGTCCATGGGGTCACAATTGAGTGACTGAACTGAACTGAACTAAATCCACAAATGGATTTCTCTGTCTGGATGCTAGCTAGCCTCAGGGATAACCTCTAAAGACCAGGGTGTGGGTGAGGAGCTATATTGTGGTGGTGAGGGAACTGGGATTCAAAGGGCAGGACGAGGTCATGGGTCCTGAAGCACAGGAGGAGATGAGCCGTAGCGGATGCCTTGAAAATAGGGCTACCCAGAGAGTCGCCGCGATCAAGGGTTCTCGGGCAGAGGGTTCCGAGTCCCAGAGGACCTCTGAGTCAGGCTGCTTCTCCATTGTGCTTGAGAATTCCATTAACAACAATCTGATTACCATCAGCACAGGATGTTTCCTCCTTAGCTCTGCAACTTTTTATTTATTGTTCCACTTTCTGTGGCGTTTCTCTGCTGGCTGAATGTCAAGACCCAGCCTCAAAGAAGAACTTGAAAATAGACTTTGCGTGCACACCAAGGTACTGCCTCAACAAAGTAGGCAGCTTTCCATAACTGTTTAGCATAAAAATGTCACGTCATTTGTTTTCGGAAGTCATTCAAAATTTTTACTCTAAAGGAGATGGTAATAAACTGGGGGTCCTTTCTTGGAAATCACTGAAGTTTATTTTTAGAGGCAACTCTTGTATGCTAGGTCATGAAGGGTGGCATAAACAGGAGACAACAATAACAGTAATTATAGCTATAGTTTAGGGCAGCTATTATGTGCCAGGCAGTATGTGAGACATGGTCATTATGTGGTCTCATTTAGCACTCACTGAAACCCTTTAAGCCATGGTCCAAAAGATGGGAAGAAATTAAGACCGTCTGTCCAAACCAGATATGAGTTAAAAAAATCAACAGACAAAGTCATCTCCAGAGTTTAAAAAGAGGCAAGGAAAAGGTGCCCAATGTAATGCGTGTGTTGAGTGGCATCAACACATTACAGCATCAGCCAGAATTTTAAGACCCATGAGATAGAGATGGAGCTTCTGGTAACATTCTACTTGAAAGGAACTTGAGTATCTCCAAGTGCAGTTGGTGAGAACTTGGTAATAGGAGATCCCATTGAGATGGCATCTAAGGGCAAACGGACAAGGATGAGGAAGTCAGGCCACACAGCAGAGTGTGCAGTTCAGGGTCCAGAGGAAAGAGAAGAAGGATGCATGTCAGCCGTAACGGAGATTGTTCTCTTGCCCTCATGGTTAAAGGTTCTCATTGCTTCCTTGATGCTGCGGAGCTAGAAGTACCATGAGAAACCCCAGACAATATCCACAATGCTTATACTTGTCTTAAATTAACTTGAGTTCAGTTCAGTTGCTGAGTTGTGTCCGACTCTTTGCGACCCCAGGAATTGCAGCACGACAGGTCTCCCTGTCCATCACCAACCCCCGGATCTCACGCAAACTCACGGCCATCGAGTCTATGATGCCATCCAGCCATCTCATCCTCTGTCTTCCCCTTCTCCTCCTGCCCCCAAACCCTCCCAGCATCAGAGTCTTTTCCAATGAGTCAACTCTTCACATGAGGTGGCCAAAGTATTGGAGTTTCAGCTTTAACATCATTCCTTCCAATGAACACCCAGGACTGCCTTCAGAATGGACTAGTTGGATCTCCTTGCAGTCCAAGGGACTCTCAAGAGACTTCTCCAACACCACAGTTCAAAAGCATCAATTCTTCAGTGCTCAGCTTTCTTCATAGTCCAACTCTCACATCCTTACATGACTACTGGAAAAACCATAGCCTTGACTAGACGGATCTTAGTCGGCAAAGTAATGCCTCTGCTTTTGAATATGCTATTTAGGTTGGTCATAACTTTCCTTTCAAGGAGTAAGCATATTTTAATTTCATGGCTGCAGTCACCATCTGCAGTGATTTTGGAGCCCCCCAAAATAAAGTCTGACACTGTTTCCACTGTTTCCCTGTCTATTTCCCATGAAGTGATGGGACCAGATGCTATGATCTTCGTTTTCCTAATGGTGTCATCTGCATATCTGAGGTTATTGTTATTTCTCCTGGCAATCTTGATTCCAGCTTGTGCTTCTTCCAGTCCCACATTTTTCATGATGTACTCTGCATATAAGTTAAATAAGCAGGGTGACAATATACAGCCTTGACGTACTCCTTTTCCTATTTGTTGTTCTATGTCAAGTTCTAACTGTTGCTTCCTGACCTGCACACAGGTTTCTCAACAGGCAGGTCAGGTGGTACTTCTTATTCCAAGACATGGAATCAACGACTCTCAATGAACTTTTCTGTTTCTTATATACAAAAGTTCTAGGCTTCCCTGGTGGCTCAGCAGTAAAGAATCCATCTGCAGTGCAGGAGACGCAGGAGACCTGAGTTTGACCCCTGGCTCAGGAAGATCCCCTGGAGGAGGGCACAGCAATCCACTCCAGGATTCTTGATGGGAAAATCCTGTTGAGTCCTCCACCAGGCCACAGGTTCAAGGTGACACCACAGCCACAGAAGCAGAGCCTAGAACTAACATCACCACCGCAGCTTACTGAGACCCTTTGTAACTGTTGCCAAAAGCCCCCTGATCATCACTAACAAGTTTTCTGACACCAAATTAGGCAAAGATGTTCACTCCAGTAAACACCGTATAGAACCCTAACCAATCACTCAACACCAACCTTCCAGTAGGAATTGCTTTTTGTCTTGTGGCTATAAAAATTGGCTGTTAATTCAAGAAAGCTGTCAACTCTTTCTATAAAAGTTGGGAGACCTCCTGGTCTATCAGGAGGCATTATCAGTGCCTTCGTTGTCTCTGCTCTTTGTTCTTAATCAACTCACTCCTGTCTGAAACGCTCTGTGTCTGAAAATTCTTTTCCAACAAATCCCACGGACAGAGGAGCCTGGAGGGCTACAGTTTAGGGGCCGCCGAGAGTCCGACCCAACTGAAGTGACTGAGCATGCGTGCACACAAAGCTCCAGTTAAAGAAGCTTTCAAAATGTACTGAACTCACCTAACATGATTAATTTAGTTGAGATCTGGGTGTTCAGAGTGGGCAAGTTAGATGATTGTTCTGGACAATCTTGGTCATCCATGGCCGCTAAAACTTTCAGATACTGGCGTGGGTGGGACTAACCTAGATGGGAGCAGAGTGTGGAGCTAAAGGCACAGTGTCTGGGGGCCAATAGGGGACCCATAACTGAGCACAAATGTCATTTTGATCCAAAGGATCTGGACAGAAAACAGAAGGCAGAGTCTGAGCAGTGGAGCTGCAGACAGAGACAGCTGCTCTTGAACAAGGAGGTTCAGGTTGGGGAAGTGAGACAATGCCTGAGAAAGCTCCCCCACCCATGGACACATACTTATGTGAGTCAACAGGTTGGAACACAAGAAAAGCAGCATCTCCTGCAAAATATTAACTTAATGTACTCAGTCGCACAGTTGTGTCCAACTCTTGGGACCCCGTGGACTGTAGCTGCCAGGCTCTTCTGTCCGTGGGGATTCTCCAGGCAAGAACACTGGAGTGGGTTGCCATGCCCTCCTTCAAGGGATTTTCCCATCCCAGGGATCAAACCCACATTGCAGGTGATTCATTATCATCTGAGCCACCAGGAAGCCCCCACTAACCTGATAGTGATAACAAAAATAAATGTAGTAGATAATTATCTTATCCCACCAATTTAGGCATTTGAGAAATGGTGTATGACAAGCATGACAAGTCACTTCAGTCGTGTCCGACTCTGTGTGACCCCGTAGACGGCAGCCCACCAGGCTCCCCCGTCCCTGGGATTCTCCAGGCAAGAACACTGGAGAGGGTTGCCATTTCCTTCTCCTGTGCATGCAAGTGAAAAGTGAAAGCGAAGTCACTCAGTCGTATCTGACTCTTCGTGACCCCATGGACTGAAGCCCACCAGGCTCCTCCGTCCATGGAATTCTCCGGGCAAGAGTACTGGAGTGGGTTGCCATTGCCTTCTCCGAGAAATGGTGTAGCCTTTCTTTAAAAAAAAAAAAAATGTAAATTCATTGAGCTCTGAGTCTCCATCCAGTTGATTGGAAATTCATTTCTAATGTGCATTGCCATTCCCTTCTCCAGGGGATCTTCCCAATCCAGGGACTGAACCCAGGTCTCCTCCATTGCAGGCAGATTCTATACCGTCTGAGCCAACAGGCAAGTCCCATTAAATCGTAGGCAGCCCTCAGTTCTTCTGCCCTGGTGGTGCTTCTGGGATGCTCATTGTCAGAATCTTTATTGTCATGGTCATGCTGCTTATTTCTCCAATATCCATTCAAACGTGAATCCGTCATTGTCATCTGAGCCTCTTGCCACATTCAGATGGTTTCCTAATGTGAGGGATTCTGCATCAAACTCTCAATGAAAGTGAAAGTCGCTCAGTGTTGTCCGACTCTTTTCGACTCAGGGACTGTATGCTGCTGCTGCTAAGTTGCCTCAGATTCTCCAATATCCATTCAAACGTGAATCTGACGTTGTCATCTGAGCCTCTTGCCACATTCAGATGGTTTCCTAATGTGAGGGATTCTGCATCAAACTCTCAATGAAAGTGAAAGTCGCTCAGTGTTGTCCGACTCTTTTCGACTCAGGGACTGTATGCTGCTGCTGCTAAGTTGCCTCAGTCGTGTCCGACTCTGTGCAACTCCATAGGCAGCAGCCCACCAGGCTCCCCCGTCCCTGGGATTCTCCAGGCAAGAACACTGGAGCGGGTTGCCATTTCCTTCTCCAATGCATGAGAGTGAAAAGTGAAAATGCAGTCACTCAATTGTGTCCGACTGAGTGGACTTGGCGACCCCTTGGACTGCAGCCTACCAGGCTCCTCCGTCCATGGGATTTTCCAGGCAAGAGTACTGGAGTGGGGTGCCATTGCCTTCTCTGCAGGGACTGTAGAATCCATGGAATTCTCCAGGCTAGAATACTGGAGTGGGTAGCCTATCCCTTCTCCAGCAGATCTTCCCGACCCAGGAATTGAACCAGGGTTTCCTGCACTGCAGGCTGATTCTTTACCAACTGAGCTATGAGGAAGCCCAATGAAGCATGGATTCAAATCTAGGTCTTTCTGAAATAACACTTCTTCTCAGGCTAACTCTATGTACAATGTCCTTAGAGTGGGCAACGTAGAATTGGGGTGGAACAGTGGGTAGGAGGCCCAATTTTGTCCTCCTCTTGAAGCATCAGAGATCTCTGATGTATCATCACTCCTCTGCCCAGGTAATCCAGGTCAGTATTTCACCTGAAATTAGTGGCTTAGACGGATAGAAAATTCTCTATTTGGGCAAAGCCCTTTCGTGGCCTCTGTTGAGAAGGAAGCTGCGAGTACAATCTCCATAGGAGCTTTTGTCTAAGATAAGAAGATAAAAATACATTTGGTACTCTGGAGCAATTTGATAGCTTTAGTTAAGGAAGAAAATCTCTCAGCTGAAGTGGAATTAGAGTTGACCTTTTAAAAAAGGTTTGGCTTTAGATTTTCTGAAGAAATGGCTTCCAATTCTGAAATATAGAAAACTCTGTGTGGTGGCAAATTATGGTCAATTGCCTTGAACCTTCCTGGTATGAAATTTCAAACCCATCTAGGGTTACATAATTGTTTCCAATACTTGGAAACATATAAACTCTTAACTTCATTGTTGATGGGTCCTAGCTGCGCTCTCATGCTGGCCAATCCTGGTTACACTCTAACGGGTTACACTCAGAGAGCTTTTGTTCTCCACAGTATTTAAAGTTGCTTTTTAAAGAGGTAATTTTTGACATCATTCAAAATTCAAAACGAATTAAAGGAATACAGTCAAATCTGCCTCCAAACCTCCCCCACTCACCAATGTCCCCTTCCCAGAGGCAAGCATGTTTTTAACAACTTGAACGTTTTTTTTCCAGAAATGTTTTGCTCATATACAAATGGCAGTGTAATTTACTGTCGTGCACCTTGCTTTTTTAATGTACTTAGCAGTATTTTGGTGATCTTTCCCTATCAGTTCACAGAGTCATGATGAGTGTGTTCGTTCTTTTGTCTGCATTAGATTCCATTATATGCATGGAATTCCATGCATTATATGCTTGGATGGTTACTTACGCAAACTGTCACTTATTGAGTATTTGGGTTGTCCACTTTTCTTTTTCTTTCCTTTTTGCAGTTTCAATGAAGCTGCAATGAATAACTTTCGTTTACATATTTATCACCATTGCAAGTATACCTATGGAATAAATCCCTAAAAATTGATTGCTGGGTTAAAAGGTATGTACATTGTCACCCTGCTTATTTAACTTATATGCAGAGTACATCATGAGAAACGCTGGACTCAAAGAAACACAAGCTGGAATCAAGATTGCCGGGAGAAATATCAATAACCTCAGATAGGCAGATGACACCACCCTTATGGCAGAAAGTGAAGAGGAGCTAAAATGCCTCTTGATGAAAGTGAAAGAGGAGAGCGAAAAAGTTGGCTTAAAGCTCAACATTCAGAAAACGAAGATCATGGCATCTGGTCCCATCACTTCATGGGAAATAGATGGGGAAACAGTGGAAACAGTGTCAGACTTTATTTTTTG
>SJYT01030529.1:55149-128042 GCA_006410635.1 Cephalophus harveyi
ACTGCAAGGAGATCCAACCAGTCCATTCTGAAGGAGATCAACCCTGGGATTTCTCTGGAAGGAATGATGCTAAAGCTGAAACTCCAGTACTTTGGCCACCTCATGCGAAGAGTTGACTCATTGGAAAAGACTCTGATGCTGGGAGGGATTGGGGGCGGGAGGAGAAGGGAACGACCGAGGATGAGATGGCTGGATGGCATCACTGACTTGATGGACGTGAGTCTGAGTGAACTCCGGGAGATGGTGATGGACAGGGAGGCTTGGCGTGCTGCGATTCATGGGGTCGCAAAGAGTCGGACACGACTGAGTGACTGAACTGAATTGAACTGATGCATTCACTCAGTCATGTCTGATTCTTTGTGACCCCGTGAACTGTAGCTCTCTAGGTTCCTGTGTTCATGGAATTCTCCAGGCAAAAATACTGTAGTGGGTTGCCATGCCCTCCTCCAGAGGATCTTCCCAGCCCAGGGTTCGAACCTGGGTCTCCCGGATTGCAGGCATATGTATTTATAATTTTCAGAGTTATTATCAGATATCTATACATAGAGGCTGTTTAAATTTAAATTTGTTGTAAGAATATATGTGTCCCTATCACTATTTCACAATTTCCTACCCTGTTATCGGTACCGTATCAACTATTTTTTCCCTTCCTTGACTGTGCCAGGTCTTAGTTGCAGCATGTGGGATCTTAGTTCCCTGACCAGGGATTGAATCCAGGCCCCCTGCATTGGGAGCAAGACATCTTAGCCACTGGACCACCAGGGAAGTCCCAGCATCAACTTTGGTCTTTGCCCAGTCTAACAGATGAAGCAGAGCTTCTCATTTGTAGTTTTAATTTGCATTTCTCTTGATCTGAACATATTTTTATAAGTTTAAGAATCAAGTTCATTTGTTTTATTATGAACAATTATTATTTTTTGTCAACTGTTATATTGGGTCATTAGTCTTTTTCGTATTGATTTATAAGAACTCTTTAGATAAAAATGAAATTAGTCTTCTTTCCATGATATAAATTGTGTGTGTTTCCCCTAGTTTTTCTCCTTTGTATTTTGACTCTGATTATAGTAGCTTTCGGAGAAGGCAATGGCACCCCACTCCAGTACTCTTGCCTGGAAAATCCATGGACGGAGGAGCCTGGTGGGCTGCAGTCCATGGGGTCGCTAAGAGTCGGACACGACTGAGCGACTTCGCTTTCACTTTTCTCTTTCATGCATTGGAGAAGGAAATGGCAACCCACTCCAGTGTTCTTGCCTGGAGAATCCCAGGGACGGCAGAGCCTGGTGGGCTGCCATCTATGGGGTCGCACAGAGTCGGACACGACTGAAGTGACTTAGCAGCAGCAGCATAGTAGCTTTTGTCATGCAGAGACTTTAAAAAATTTATATGTATCTAAAATTATTAATCTTTTAAAAATAGTTTTGAGGTTTTATTGCTTAGTTACAAAGGCATTCCCTTCTCCAAGGTTTTAAGTTCTTTTATGATTTCTTCTAGTACTTTTTGGGTTTCACTTTTTACATTTAAATCTTTCATGTCTATGAAATTCATCCTGGTGTATGGTGTGAATGCAACAGTTAGGATAATCTCATGTATGCTACAGGATCAACCAGAAGCCTCATCACTGAAAACAACAAAGGTCCATTTCCTACTCCCATTACATGTTCACTTGAGTTAGCTGGGGTCTCCGGGAGCCAGGCTGACAGGGAACATTGTTGGTCTCTGTGCCAGGAACATAGAGGTGTGGTGGTTCATGCCCTGGCTCTTAAAGTTGCCCCTTGGAAGGAACACGTTTATACTCACATTTCATTGGTCAAAGCAAATCACATAGTCAGAGAAAGAACTGGAATATTTGTGAACAGACTCAATGATTACAGCCAGAATTACGATCCAACTTTTATTTCCAGATAGCAACTTTGTTGTCTCAGTTCTACTGACTAATCCACATTTTCCCCACTGATTTGAAATACCTTCTTCATTGTGGTCTAAATTCCATTATGGATTTGGAATTATTCTATTTAGCTCCAATGATCAGTCTATTCACGCAGCATTTGGTTTTATTTGTGTTCATAATTAATAAATTACAATTTCATCATTTATTATTCAGTTATATAATATGTTTTAATATGTTAGTCCTCTCCCAATATTTTCTTTTTTCTTAATATTTTCTATTGTTTCAGAATCTTGCTGACTGTTCTTGCTTGCTTATTTCTTTCAGATGAATTATAGAATCAGCTTGTTCAGTTACAATATCCTACTGATGACTGTATTGAGTTCCCATTAAATTTCTAATTTAACATGGAAAGAACTGACATTTTTATGATGCTGAGTCTTCCTTCCCAAGATCATGTTGCACCTTTCCTTCTGTTTGGAACTTCTTTTTGTTCTTCAGCAGCATTTAAAACTTTGCCTCCATTACCATGACATTTCCCAAGTTTGTTCCTGACTGTTTTGTCTTCGGTATTGCTGCTGTATAAGAAGAAGCTCTCCCTCCTTCCCTTCCTTCTTTCCTTTCTTCCATCTTTCCTTCTATCCTTCTTCTCTTTCTCTCTCATTCCTTGTATGTGTGAAAGTTACTGATTGCTCCACACTTGTTAAAATCACTAAGCCAGAGGTGAAAGTAGAGTGGATAGGGATGACTCACTGTTGGCCCAGGGTAAGCTAGAGTTGCTCACAAATATTTCAGTCCTGCTTTTAACCTGCAGAGACCAAAGTACAATGAACTCGAGCATTATGGTTGCTATTCATAAAGTTTGTTTATTTGATAAATTGGCAAGAGGGAAGTAGGTTAATATTAAGGGGGAAAAGAATCTTATCTGAAAACTCCCAGCTTAAGCCACTCAGGCATTTCCTAAGCAGTGAAATAAATGAAACGTAACTGGACCAATGTCCTGACACAGTGCTTGAAATCTATCAGATGATTTATCAGACATTTCTGGAGTAAAGCTGAGTCCAGCAACAAGTTTTAGAGCTTGAAGGGGCTTGAGAATAGCTAGAATAATGACTTCTCAACTCTGGTTGTGTGTGAGAATCACTGAGCAAAAAAGCACGGATATCTGAGCCCACTCCAGACCAGTGACATCAGAAACTGTAGGAGTGAGGCTGGGGGAGGATGGGGAAGAAGACCTTTTATAACTTCCCAGCTGATTTTATTTTACTGCCAAAGTGGAGAACCAGGGCTTTAGACCAGTGTTCTTGCTGAGCAGATGAGGAGAGAGTGGGGAAATGGGAGGAGGTGTCTGTGGTTGAGTTGAGACCAGAGCAGCTGTGCTCCCCGAGATTGCTCCTGGCAAGCTCCTGAGGGCAGTGGGGTGAGCAACTCATGAAGGAGAGACTACACAGTCCCCATTTTACCAGGAAGGGATGTGAAGCCAGTTCTGCAACTGACCCATGATGACGCAGCTAAAAAGAATCAGAATTCGGCAGAGCACCCAGGACTGCCTGATTCAGAGGTCCCTGTGCCCCAGGCTGGCCACTTGCCCACTCTAGCCAGAGGCCTAGAGACGTTACCAACCACTTTCCCTTCCCTGGGGTAGCAATCCGTTATATCTTACAGGGTCATCAGGAATTGCTTAGCCTTTAATGGTTCAAGCAGTGTGACTTCTTTCTCAGTTGAGATTTTACTTCAAGAACAGGGAGCGTGGAACTTCCTTGGAGGCCCAGTGGTTAGGATTCCCAGCTGTCATTGCTGTGACCCGGGTTCAATCCCTGCTTGGGGAACCGAGATTCTGCAAGCTGCATGAGCCACCAAAAAAGAAGAAGGAGAAAACAGGGAAAGGACTGGCCCAGCTTGGAGCAGCCATCGTCCTGTCATCCTCGCCTCGGAGGAACAGTGTTTGAAAAGCTCAGGGGTTTATGCTTGTGGGATCTTTTTCTGCTCTGATATTAGAGGGTGAAGGCTGAAGGCAGAAAGAAGGAAAGAATGAGAGGAATTTGTGATCCGTTCAGCCAACAATGGACATTTAAGGTGGCCTCCACTTCTGTTCCATTGCCAATAAGGCTGCGGTCAACGTGGGGGTGCAGATATCTCTTGCAGATCTTGATTTCAATTCTTTGGGGGTAAATATCCAGAAGTAGGATTACCGATCACGTGGAAATCCCTTTTGAAATTTGTGGAGTACCCTCCATAGCAACTGTACCATTTACATTCCCACCAACAGTGCACAAGTGTTCAGGTTTCTCAACATCACCAACATTTTAACTTTCCGATAACGGCCAGTCTAAAAAGTGTGGTGATTTTTTGTGGCTTTGATTTGCATTTCCCTAATGATTAGCGACCTTGAACATCTCCTCTCCCAGTTGACCATCTGTATGTCTTCTTTGGAGAAATGTCTATTCAAACCCTATGTCCACTTTTTAGTAGGCATATTTCTTTCTTTCTTTTTTTTTTTTTTTTGCTACTGAGTCATAGAAGTTCCTTATATAGTTTGGATACTAACCTCTGATGAGATAATAGCGTTTACAAATATTCTCTCCCATTTCGTAGGTTTTCTTGGCTGTATACCTATAGTGGGATATTATTCAACCTTAAAAATGAAGGGGATTGTGTAATAGGTGACAACACGGATGAAGCTGGAGGACGTTGTGCTGAGTGAAATAGGCAGTCAGAGAAGGACAAGCCCTGTGAGATGCCACTAACATGAGGTCTCCAAAACAGCCACACTCATTTAAGATCCAAGAGTAGGATGGTGGTTACCAGGGGCTGTGGGAAGGTCAGGTGGGAAATTGTTGTCCAATGGATAAAAAGTTGAAGTTATGCCAGATGAAAATGTTCTAGAGATCTGTTGTACGATCTTGTGCCTGTCGTTAACCGTACTGTGTTGCACACTCAAACATTTGTTAAAAGGGAAATCTCATGTGAAGTGTTCTCACTACAACAAAAGTGGGGGGAAAAAAGAGAGGAATTCACCTGACCCCCTTCACTTCACACTGCATTTCCTCTCCAGCTGCACGTGAGATTTTTGTGCTTCAGTTTTGCCAACCCCAGATCCTGCAGACCAAGCCCCCTGCTTAGCGAGGGCCTGGTTTTAAGGGCCACACCTTCGGGGCTCTCAGGTTACGCACCCATCTCTCCTAATGAGAAGACGGGCATCTGGGCGGCGTGTGGGGACCAGCCATATTGGACCACTTTTCTCTGCCACCCCTCCCCCCGGCTCAGGGCAATCAGAGGCCCGGATGCCAAGCCTGGTTTGGGGAGATTTTCTCCAGCAGGCTCCCTCCACCTCTGCCTGCCCCCCTACCTCCTCCTTGCCCTGGCAGCTGCAAGGAGACCTCTAGACCCGCTAAGTGACAGGGCTGCAGGGGCCAGAGCGGGCAGCTTCAAGCTACTTCTGGAAACAATTTCTTCTGCTCTGCTTTGGGCGTCTGTGCAATTTTCTCTCCTGTCTCCCTGCTGCCTTTTGCTGGAGCTATCCGTGGGGTTCTGCTTTCCCTGTTGCCCTATCCTGGCCCATGTGTGTGTATGTGTGTGTGTGTGTGTGTGTGTGTAAGACAGAGGATGGCTCTGTGTTAACACTTCTCCCCTCACTCCTAGACTCCATCTCTCTTTCTCCTCTGCTCCTCACGTGGGAACAGCCCAAATCTGCTGGAATTCCAGCCAGCCAGCCAGAGTCCCCCGATTGCCCACTCTGGCCTAGGCACTGCCTTGAAGCCCTGAAAGATCCAGAGGTGGCCCAGACGTGGTCCAGTCTGTGGTCCACATCAGAGGTGGACACAAGCTAAATGCCCAGGGTGGGACTCAGGGCTCAGGAGAGATGTAAAGGGCTCCGAGGGACAGGGGGTGACATCGCTTCCATTTGGAGGGCTCAGAAGTGGGGCTTACTCAAGCCTCTCTGTCCCTGGGCTTCCACTACTGTCAAATGTGAGGGGCCCATCTCTCATGGGATTGGGGAGAGGGTGGATGAGGGGCATCAAGTGTCGCTGTGGCCGTCATGTTACAGATGGACTTGCTCCTGGTCGCACAGCCACTGGCTGGTGTCAAGCTGTCACCTGGGACCCCTGGCTCTTTCTGAAAGGGTCTTTCTGAAAGGCTATCTTGCCTTGCTTGTCAAGTTAAATCCATCCTCAGTTTACCCTCTGTTGTAACTGTGGCTGACATACTGCCAGTTCTACTGGGAACTCCTGGAAGGCAGGGCTGGGCTCCCCTGTGTATGGAAGGATGATCTTTGCCAGTGTTACCTATACTGCCTGTGTGCTTGCCTGTTCCAGAAAGCTCACCAGTGTTTGAGCTTCGCTGTCACAGGAATTTTGGATCCTGGGACTGAGAATCAGACAGGAGAGGGTCCCCTCGCCTTTGGTATCGTGGATGCCTGAACTCAAGCAGGGACTTGGACCAGATCATTCTTCAGGGTGTGGATGGGGGGTGGGCAGATCAGAGGGATGAACAGGAAGGAGGCCCTGAAACCCAGAAGAGAGGAGACAGGGCCCACGAACAGGGGCCCCAGCACTTCCATCCCTAGCAAAGGCCTGGGGATGACCAGACCTTGTGCAGGGCCCCTCAGGATGGGTGAGAATGGTCGGAAACATGGACATAGGAATGCTGATGCCACTAAGTCACTTCAGTCGTGTCTGACTCTTTGTGACCCTGTGGACCATAGCCCATCAGGCTTCTCTGTCCATGGGATTTGCCAGGCCAGAATACTGGAGGGGGTTACCATGCCCTCCTCTAGGGGATTGACCCAACCCAGGAATCGAACCCGCATCTCTTACATCTCCTGCATTGACAGGTGGGTTCTTCACCACTAGCACCACCTGGATACTGGCTGGCTTCACAGCCCCTGCAGGCCTGGACAAGGAGTGACTCAGCAGGGCCACTGAGCAGAGTAGCATGCGACAGGACCAGGAATCTCCCAGCCAAAGAAGGGCCTGGAAATGAGCCTCAAATGGCCTCTTCCATCTCCCAGGATGGAACCCAGAATAGATCTGACTCTTCCAGGAAACTCAAGGGACACAGCATTGTTGACCCAGAGGTGGGGATTAAAGCCACATCAGCCACAAGCAGAGCCCCACCTGGTATTCATTCAACAAGCATGTTCCCCACTACAGCACCACTGCAGACTGTAAGCTGGTGCCAGCCAGTCTTGATGGGCACCATGTTGATGTTTCTAGGGATGCTGAAACCAATGACCTCAAACTAGGTGACTTAAAACAAAAATCCAGTATCATATGGTATCACTTCTATGTAGAATCTAAAAAAAATAAAGGTACAAATGAACTTACCTACAAAACAGAAATGAGTTACAGATGTAGAATCAACTGATGGCCGCCAGGGTGTAAGAAGGGGAGGGAAAAATTGAGGGGTTGGGACGGACATACACAGACTGCTGCATATAGAATGGGCTTGCCGTGGGCTCAGACGGCAAAGAATCTGCTGAAATGTGGGAGACCCAGGTTTGATCCCTGGGTTAGGAAGATCTCCTGGAGAAGAGAATGGCTACCCACTCCAATATTCTTACCTGGAGAATCCCCCTGGACAAAGGAGCCTCACAGGCTACAGTTCAGGGGTCACAAAGAGTCGGACACGCTGAGCAGCTAACACTTTCACTTTCATATATAAAATAGATAATCAACCAGGTCCTACTGTAGAGCACAGAGAACTCTACTCAATACTCTGTGATGACCTATATGGGAAAGAATTAAAAAAAATGAAGAGCAGATATTTGTGTGTGTATAACTGAATCACTTTGCTGTGCTGTGCACCTGAATCTAACACAACATTGTAAATCAACTGTACTCCAATAAAAACTTTAAGAAAGAAGCATAGCCTCTCAAAGTTCTGGAGTCTGGAAGTCCCAAGTCAAAGTGTCAGCAGGGCTGGGCTCCCTCAGGAAACTCTAGGGGAGGGCCTTGACTTTTCCAGCTTCCGTGGCTGCCAGCCTTCCTTGTGGCTCCATCGCTCCATCAATCTCTCTGCTTGTGTCTTCTCCTCTCCTGTCTCTTATAAAGACATTTGTCGGTGGATTTAATCCAGGATGATCATCTCCATATTCTTAACTTAATGACAACTTAACTTGACAACATCTGCCAAGACACATACTCACGGGGCTTAGAACATAGGCATGCCTTCTAGGGGGCAGCACTCAGCTCACTCTGGGAATGATGACATAGGCATACCCTCTAGGGGGCAGCACTCAGCTCACTCCAGGGGTGATGACATAGGCGCATCCTCTAGGGGGCGGCACTCAGCTCACTCCAGGGATGATGACATAGGCACGCCCTCTAGGGGGCAGCACTCAGCTCACTCTGGGAATGATGACAGCAGACACTTCCGTAGCACCTTCCTGGCCTGGTGACTCTGCCACGCGTGTCCCACAGATTAACTCATTTCACCTTCACAACCCTGTAGGGTAGGGACTAGCAAAACCATATTTGCAGGTGAGAGAACTTCCAGCTTATAAAAGCAAGCCAAGGGACAAACACTACCCAAACACTGCTTGCCACAGAGTACGAGTTTTAATCAGGCAGGATGTGAATCCAGCTCCTAACCACGTGGCTACCCTACCCTGGGCTCACGTGGGCCACTGGGAGGACATTCAGGTAGCCCTTCACTGTAGGGTCCCAGTGCTCTTGTCTCTTTAGGGACTGTTGGGTGTAGCCCAACTGAGTCCACACAGCAGAGGGACTCGGGTGGGGCTGTTGAGTAGAGGCTGTTTTCTCCCTGGTCACCCTTCTCTGGAAAGTTGGGCTGTCCAGTGGGTTGAGATCAATATTGGTAGCCCCAGGCTTCGGTTATCCCTTCCAACACCCATGTTGGTAATTCCCTTCCTCCTGAAACAGAAAAGCAGCCCCATCCCATAACATTCCTCATTGTAAGCCCAGAATCTCTGCCCAGGAAGTCTGGCCACCCTCAAAGGCCATCCAAGCAGGGAGTGTTGGTTCTGGGGCCCCTTCCCACTAAGACTTCCATTGCCAAGGACCCTGTCTTCCCCATGGGGTGTCCTGCAGGACGGGTTCTTGCTCCCTCCGCACACCAATCATGTGCATGTGAGTCACGCCCAGTGTTCGGTATGCAGTGGGTGCTCAACAGATGCTTGCAGAGTGAATGATGGATGAACCATGCAGCTGGGCAGGCCCGTCTCTGCTCTGTGACGTCCCTTGCTCTGCTCTTTCCTCCAGGAAAGAGCAGCCTTTTACTCCAGCCTTAGGCATCCTGCCGACTGCCTTTCGGTCTGCGTAGCTGCCTTCCAGACCCACCCTGTGCTTCAGTTACCGGACACACTGTTGGGTGGCTCAGAAGTCTTTAAATTGAATTCGTGGTCAGCACCCCCCCTCTTTCTGGCCTTAGGAGTCCTGGCTTTGGCCACTCCCCCTTCCTGCTGTCACACCTCCAGTGTTGAACCCCTTCCCAGAGGGGACCAATAGGAGAGTCCAACCACCTCCTAGTCAGGCCCTGCAAGGGCAAAGTACAAAAGAAAGCCAATTCCCATGAATCTAGAGATGGACAAGCTATCAATCAAGCTAAAACAAACTATTGAATAAAATCCATCCCTTGAAAACTTAAACCTTCAAAACCGTAGAACTGAAAATTCTGCATCCAGCTACCATTTTACAAGACTTGAAAAATCAGCAAAATATCCACAATGACTGAACTGAATACTTATTTTATATGTCTTGGGTGTCTGTTGATGGGCTCATAAGGTTCAGATGACAAATAAAGTTACAGATAATTCACAAATATTCATATCATTTTCATAACACTTATCATTTTTGCCTTCATTTCAGCAAAATCACCAATCATATTCTTATAATAATAATCTCCATATAAACTGGCTATACTGACAGAAATAGTCTAAAAATGAATGTGGATCATCTTTTGTAAAATGCAGTCAAACATTTCTGAAACGTTGTCCTGTGATTCAAGCTGCTTTATAGCTGCCGCCTTCTCTCCCTGGAGAAAGTCTCATGTTTGCCTGGGAAATTCAAGGCAGGTCACACCCCAGGACTGGGTTCTAACTGCGCTCCTGATACCAGTGCCTTGTAGGGCCAGCCTTAGGCATCCTGCCGATTGCCTTTCAGTCTGCGTAGCTGCCTTCCAGACCCACCCTGTGCTTCAGTTACCGGACACACTGTTGGGTGGCTCAGAAGTCTTTAAATTGAATTCGTGGTCAGCACCCAAAATGGAAACGTTCTCATAGAAAAATCTGGCTTTTTAGTTTCTCTTAACATACTGAAAACCCAGCAACCCTGAGACAGCTTTCTGCAAGGTAATGTACAACTGAGGCTGACAGGAACTTAGGCAGAGGCTGTGTATATGTGGATGAAAGTGTTAGCCTCTCTGTCATGTCTGATTCTTTGCAACCCCATGGACTAGCCCACCAGGCTCCTCTGTCCATGGAATCCTCCATGCAAGAATACTGGAGTGGGTAGCCATTCTCTTCTCTAGTGGATCTTCCCTACCCAGGGAACGAACCTGTGTCTCCTGCATTGCAGGCAGATTCTTTACTGTCTGAGCCACCAGGGAAGCGCCATATGTGTGTGTATATGTTTCCAAAAGTAGCCCATCATCTCTTCTAAAATGAGAGCCCTCAGTCTGTGGCTAGACACATAGTCACCCAAGGCAGAAATGATACATCTCTGCTTCTATTGCAGCTAGATACACCATGTGACTAGGTTCTGGCCAATTGGAGATGAGCTAATGATACATGTGTAACTCAGGGGTTATAACTTCTCCCTCGTTCCTTTCCAGTGGGCTGGAAGGTGGAGGCACTAGTTTGTGGTCTTTAAGCTTGCAGGTGAGGACAAAACCCTAGGCATGGCAGACCCATAATTTATAGAAGCCTGGATAAAGCAGAACTACCATGCCAGCTCACTTTTATGTAAGATCAAAATTGAAACTTGTCTTATCTAAGCCACTATCATAGGCAGGCCAACTTTGAATGCCCTCTTTAAATGAGACGCAGTTTACCACAGTCCCTACTCAACCTTATGCATTCCCAACGTCACCTCAGTTGACACCCAGTAATGAACTTGTGCTTTTATTTCTTTTTCCCCTAATCCCCCCTCGGCCCATCTAGCCCCATAGCCATTTGAGATTGTCGTCCCTGCTGTCAACTCTCAAAAAACAAAAGAGGAGACACTCTTTTCCCCCTACTTTTTACTCCTCTATTTTGACTCCAGGGCGCCCCCTTCTGGTAGGCTAACAATATTGATTCATTGGTGCTTGCTGGGCAAGTTCTCACTGGAGATAAGAAAAAAATCAGTAAGCTTTTTTTTTTTTTTTTTTTTAAAGCATTTGACAATCTCTTCTTGATTGCAAGGAACAAAGGCCAAAGGCTAAATTCCTCTCTAATAAATTGCAAAAATACTTGGGGAAGTAACAATGTCACAAATTACCCATATAGTGGCTCAGACAGTAAAGAATCTGCCTGCAATGCAGGAGACCTTGGTTCTATCCCTGGGTCAGGAGGATCCCTTGGAGAAGGGAATGGAAACCCACTCCAGTAATCTTGCCTGGAGAATCCCATGGACAGAGGAGCCTGGCAGGCTACAGTCCATGGGGTCACAAAGAGTCAGACATGACTATCATTTTCACCACGCCTCACAGGAAATCAACTAGGGGACTGAAATGCATTTCTGGAACTAGAACAAGTACTGCTGCTGCTGCTGCTGCTAAGTCGCTTCAGTCGTGTCTGACTCTATGCGACCCCATAGACGGCAGCCCACCAGGCTCCCCCATCCCTGGGATTCTCCAGGCAAGAACAAGTACTAAGGGGGAATAAATCACAGTCCTGCCCACAAGGATTTTTTATTTCACATTTTTATAATGGAACAATTCAGGCATATACTAAGCCTAAGCAAGGATCAACAAAGCCACCTTGTGCTATTCTCAGCTATTATTTCCTACACTGAGGCCATGATGTGTTTTAAGAAAATAAAAATCAATTCATCTCTGACAGTAAATGTAAATTGTTAAGTGAGAGTGAGATGGGATTGCACGTCACAGCCCCTTGACCGGCACTCAGCCTGGTCTTAGGGTTGTCTGACAGTTGCATCACTGCTCCAGGAGGGCATCTGGTGAGGCAAGGGCAGGATTCGATCCCAGCTGTGTCTGTTCCCAGATCCTGTGTGGCGCCGTGTGTGCAGTGAGCGAACAGGGATGTGAGCCAACTGGCAGCCAAAGTCGCCGTTGCTGTAACTGACATGAAATAGAGCCCACAGCCAGTGACAAGCACCCACGGTAAGCTTAGAGGGGCAAAAAGCTTTTATTTAAAACACGATTTTTCTGCAAAACTCTTGTTACTACAACAGTCTTTGTCTGCAGGCTTCAATGGAGAAGGCAGTGGCAACCTACTCCAGTTTTCTTGCCGGGAGAATCCTGTGGACAGAGGAGCCTAGTGGGCTGCTGTCCATGGGGTCGTACAGATTTGGACACGACCGAAGTGACTTAGCACGTGTGCATGCATTGGAGAGGGAAATGGCAACCCACTCCAGTATTCTTGCCTGGAGAATCCCAGGGCGGGTTCGCACAGAGTCAGACATGACTGAAGTGACTTAGCAGCAGCAGCAGCAGCAGGCTTCTAAAAGGTATTGCTACAATTTGGTTCAGCCTCACACAAGCACTGAAGGGTCAGTGCCACTCTAGGGCCCTAGTGACCACACCCGTGTGACCCCTCCCGTGGTCACAGGGGCGGGAGCTTTTGGCATCTGCTACATGGAGCGGGGTCACCTGGCCAGAAGCCTGGGCATCCTTGACCTCATGAGGAATGCCCGACCTCAGTCCCCAGATCACACTTACTGAATCAAAATCAGCTTTTTAACAAATTCCTTGGAAAGGCTGTGCACACAAACAAGTTTGAAAATCACTGATCTAGAAAATGAGTGAGAGAGGAAAGTCTAGCTTTGAAATAAAACACACCTGAATCCCTTCTCAGCTATTTTCTAGCCGAGTGAGCTGGGGCATGCCTTTGTCTTTCAAGCTCTGAGCCTCAGTTCACAGAAGAGAGAAATAGTGGAACTGTATGAAATTGCCTTTTCTGCAGGTTAAAAAAAAAAAGGCCAAATGCAATCAGATTCATATGGTTCAACTTAATAGTTGTTCAGATGTTGTGGGAATTAATTTTAATTAATTAATTACTTTTTGGTGGGCTGGTTCTTTGCTGCTGCTCACGGGCTTTCTCTAGCTGTGGTGAGCGGCAGCTGTTCTTTATTTGTGGTGCACGGTCTTCTCATTGCAGTGGTTTCTTTTGTTGGGGAGATGGGCTCCAGGCCTGAGGGCTTCAGTGGTCGCAACTTGCAGGCTTTGTTACCCTGGGGCATGTGGAACTTCCCGGACCAGGCATCGAATCTGTGTCCCCTGCACTGGCAGGCAGAGTTCCATCCACTGTGCTGCCAGGGAAGTCCTGGGAATTAATTTTAAAGTAAGATGAAGTGTGTAACACACCTGGCTCACAGGTGTGTTCTTAGCGGCACAGCCTTGACCTCCCTTGTTACCCTCACCCCACAGGTTCCCATAGAAACCAGGCAAGGGAGCCAGGGTACATGGGGTATCTCATTAAACCCAATTCTGCAACAGAATCTCCCAGCACGTGGGCCAGTGATAATGTTCATGGTTGCATCAAGCTTGTACAAGAGTACCTGCCTTCATCCCTGCTTCAGAATATTTCCCATTTCACATCTAGATGGAGAGGTGGAATCCCAGATGCCAGGTGATGTGTCCAGGGCCACGTGGAGACTTGGAAGCTGACTGGGCCCCAGGGTGGTCTCTTATTGTCTTCCTCAGCCATCCAGTGCACCCACAGGGAGCATGAGCCCAGTGGGTTGACAATCTTCCTCCCTAAAGGCAGGGAAAATTTCTGTGTGCAAAGTCATCGCCAGGAAAGGTCGACTGAACTCAGCAGGGGTGGGGGGTCTGGGGTCAACATGGGGGTGAGGCCTGAGAGTGAGCTAGGGGCAGCAGCAGCCTCTGAGCTCTGCTTATCCAGAGTCATCACAGTCTGGTGAGTGGCCAGTAAGGAAAATTCTGGAATCATCACTTGACCGCATAGGAGGAATTCACCAGGGTTTGTTTCTAGGGAGTCCCTGAAAGGCATCTTAAGGAAGCCAGGACTGGAAGATGGAGCAGCAGAGAGCCAGGAAAGGGATTTTCAGGCAAGAGAAGAGTGTGATTGAGCTCACGAAGGAGGGCAAGCCAGCACCACACAGGCCGTGCCCACATGCGTGGCTCTTGGGGCATGTTGGGGGCGTGGAGCACGTGTGTGTCATGTGAGGAGGTGGCTGGCTCACCAAGCTGGCTGGGGCTGGGACTCCAGCCACACCCGCGGCCCCACACTGAAATAGAAATCTTCGCCTGAACCTTAGAGAAGCTGGGGACAGACAGCAGGTCTGCAGGGAATTTGACACAGAAGCCCATCCCTGCGGGGGGAATAGTGAGAGGCTGGCCTCCTGGGATAACATGGACTGTTCAGAGGCTCCCTTGGCACATTACCCACCTTTCAGCATCACCAACAGTGAGGAGAACAACCCTCAGTGCAGGATGTGTGGGAATCCGTGCGTGGAGGAGACAGTGAGCATGGGAGGTGCTGGCACCTGGGCTGAGTCTCGGGGGTTTGCAGCCTGACTCCCTGAATTTCAGTTTCTTGCTTTGCCCCCCTGATCACTCAGGGTTGCCACGGAGAAGAAACCAGAGATGCAGATGGCCATTCTTTATCTCTGGTGGCTCAGATGGTGAAGAATCTGCCTGCTGTGCTGGGGACCTGGGTATGATGGCTGGGAAGGGAAGATCCCCTGGAGGAGGAAATGGCAACCCTCTCCAGTATTCTTGCCTGGGAAATCCCATGGACAGAAGAGCCTGGTGGGCTACAGTCCATGGGGTCGCAAAGAGTCGGACACAACTGAGCGACTAACAAACCAGAGAAGGCTGAGCTTTTGGAGCCATGGAACTCGTGGAGCCAGGCTCCCGCCTCTCCTGGGACATTTTCTCCTGCACCTCCTGCTGTGATGCTGTGCCCATCACCAGAGTGCAGGCCAGTTTGTCAACCTGACCTCCTAGGAGCCTCTTTTATGACTCTTTCAAATGTCAAGGTGGCTCATTCATTTGGGTGGGGTGGCTTTTAAATGGTACGTATGAATCAGTAGGACTTTCTACTTTAATGCAGCATTTACAGTAAAGTTAATATGTACTCAGCAGAAAGAGTGTTTGCAAAACTTGTGCAACTCAAAAGCTTTGTCTTTCCTGAACTGGCTTGGCAGCAGGGGAAGCACACAGGTGGCCCCCAGCCTGAGTGCTGAAGCACGGGTTAGTGGGTGCCAGCCAGACTTCATTATCCTCACATTTATTTATTATGACTTTGTTTTTTAATCTGCTCATCCACTGTCTGGACATAAACACGCACAGGCTCACTTTTCCCCTTGACTTCTTGAGATCGTCAATTCTTTCTCTTGATGTTTACTAGAGGGAGGGCACAGCAGACGGCTGTTCATGGTTTCATTCATTCATTCTTTTATGGAGTGCCTACTTCACAGTGAGGATGCATTAAGTACTGGGGAATAAAGCACCATCCTGATTTCAAGGACTTTTTTTTGGTTTCATATTATTATTATGGAAGAATTCAAACATAGACAAAAATAGAGAGGATGGCATTGTGAACCCCACATAGATACAATCTACTGCAGTCACTATCAACACAGGGCCAATGTAGTTCTCTCCTACCTCCAATCCCTTTACCCCTTGGGTTGTTTGAAGGCAAAGCTACATAGAATTTTATTTTTTTATTTGTTTTATTTAACTTTGGCTGCATTGGGTCTTTGACATGGTGGGTGGACTTTCCTAGTTGCGGTATGCAGGCTCTAGAGCGCAAGGGCTCAGGAGCGGTGTGTGGTCTTAGCTGCCCCATGGCGTGTGGGATCTTAGCTTCCTGACCAGGGATGGAACCCACGTCCTCGGCATCAGAGGGTGGATTCTCAACCACTGGTCCATCAGGGATGTCCCTTTGGTGTCTTTGGACTTGAAAAGCTCTAATTTTGATGAAGTCCAATTTGCCTCCTTTTATTGTCATTGCGCATGCTTTTGGTGTTAAATCTAAGAATCTGTTGTCAAATCTAAGGTTGTGAAGATTTACTCCTTTGTTCTAGGAGTTTTTATATGTTAGCTCTTTGATCCATTTTGAGTTAATCTTTATACATGGTATGAGGTAGGAGTTCAAGCTGACCCACTCCGTTATCAAAGAATATATCCCAATATATTTTCATTGAAGGTACTTATCTGTGTACATTACTACACCTAAAGTCCTTGAGAGCTGGGACTCTGACACTTGTGTATACCATTGTATTCCAATAAGACTGTTCAGTTCAGTTCAGTTCAGTTGCTCAGTTATGTCCAACTCTTTGTGACCCCATGAATCGCAGCACGCCAGGCCTCCCTGTCCATCACCAACTCCTGGAGTTCACTCAGACTCAATGTCCATCGAGTCAGTGATGCCATCCAGCCATCTCATCCTCTGTCTTCCCCTTCTCCTCCTGCCCCGAATCCCTCCCAGCATCAGAGTCTTATCCAATGAGTCAACTCTTTGCATGAGGTGGCCAAAGTACTGGAGTTTCAGCTTTAGCATCATTCCTTCCAAAGAAATCTCAGGGCTGATCTCCTTCAGAATGGGCTGGTTGGATCTCCTTGCAGTGATTAACAAATACTAGATACTCAGTAAATATTCAGTGAATAAATGAATGAATGAGTGAATAAATTGGTATAGTTTTTGCTACAGAATGTGAACACTGATATGCTTAGGGCAGACTTCTAACTTTCTGTTTGTTTTCTATTTGATTCATCTATATTTCTTTACTTTTTTCTTGCCATATTTTTGGGTTATTTGAAGAGTTTTTATGTTTTTGTTTTACTCGACTGTTGGCTTATCATCTCTATTTCTTTGTCTTATATTTTTTCGGTAGATTAGAAATTGACAATAAATCTTTAACTTCTCAATGTGTACCTTCAAATAACATTATACTTCTTTGAGTAAAATGTAAGAAACTTACACCAATAGTTTTTATTTTCCCTTTGTACTTGGTGCTATTGTTATCTTTAATTTATATACATTATAAACTCCACAGCATATTATAATTTTTTGTTGTTGTTGCTATAAACAATCGACATCCATCAAAGAGTTCCAAAATGAGAAAAAAAACCTACTTTCTCTATGTTTGGTATTCTTCATTCCTGGGTTCAGGTACCAATTTCTGTCTGTGTATTTTCCTTCTGTCCCAAGAACTTTCTTTTCCATTTTTGTAACGCAGGTCTGCTGGCAATAAGTCGTCCAGTCTCTTGTTCATCTAAAAAAAAAAATCTGTACTTTGCCTTCAATTCTGAAGAATATTTTTTGTGTGTACAGAATATTGGTAATAAGACAACAACCATTTCCTGTTGCTAATTCTCACAGTTCTGGCATTCAAGTCTGACTAGGCGGTTAGAATCTTTCACTCTGGGTGTCTCCCATGGTTACTCGTGGACAATGGCTGACTGAAACCATCAAAGGCTTCCTCACCCACGTCTGGTGGCTGATGCTGGCTGTGAGCAAAGACCTCAGCCAAGCTGCGGTCGGGACACCTACGTGAGTCCCTTACGGGTGGGGTGGCCCTCCTCACAGCGCCGTGCTAGACCACAGGTCACACAGTCACTTGCACACCAGCCACTGTATTGGTCAAGGTCATTATGAACTACCGCCCAGGGAGGGCCAAGGTCACGCTGCGGGACAGGAAGTATGGTTTTGATTCTCTTTGGAAAATTTATTCTTCCACGTGTTGCGGCTGTTCAGTCACTCGTTCATGTCTGACTCTTTGCGATCCCATGGACTGCAGCACTCCAGGCTTCCCTGTCCTTCACCATCTCCCAGAATTTTCTCAAACTCATGTCCACTGAGTCAGTGATGCTATCTAGCTGTCTTGTCCTCTGCCTAGCTAGTCAGAGCCAAATCAACCCTCCCTCCAGGGATCTCTGTGGACCAAGTTCTTCCCAGGATCCTCTATATCCCAGCATCTCCCAGGGCACTCAGACTCCGGTCTCCAGGCATCTGTCCACCTGTGAGACAGAAAAACCCATGCTGGTTGTCCCTGCAGTTGTCCTGCAGCTCGAGGCCACATCAATGCCCAACCGAAACATGGGTTCACATCTTACTTCCCTGAGTTATCAACCTCTTTTTTTAATCTCTAGGCTTCTAATCATCAGCGTTTAAACATGACCAAGTTTCATCCATCATCAACTTTTAAAAATATATATATATGTGTATGTGTGTGTGTGTATCTCGCTTGGTGATGACTGATGGGTTAGAGCTCTCATTCAGCAGAGACCCCCCACCCCACATAAAAGTCACAGCCTTTCAGTGCAGATCCATAGATAATCAACATCTTTAAATGCAGTGGCTTTAACACCTGTGTAAGAATTATACTCTCAAGACTGTAATTGTCTTTCATATGCTGGAACGTGGAAATGTCTTCCTAATTTCTTTAAGAAAGGTACATGAAGGTAGGGTGAGCCTGAATTTGGTATTGGGTTGTTTTTCCCCAGGCTCTACCAGCTCTACCATTTAACAGTTTGGGGTCCTCGGGCAAGTCATGAGACTAGATGTTGAAATTTTTGTGCTCGCTGTTCTCAGCTGCTCAGTCACATCTGACCATTTGTTACCCTATAGACTGTAGCCCTCCAGGCTCCTCTGTCCATGGATTCTCCAGGCAAATATACCGGAGTGGGTTGCCATGCCCTCCTCCAGGGATCTTCCAGACCCTGGAAACCCCCATCTCCTGCATCTCCTGCATTGGCAGGTAGACTCTTTACCATGGCACCACCTGGGAAGGATTGAAATTGTTCCTTCCTCCCAAGTCCCTTCCTTGGAGATGGACACAGACAAAGATGTAATACTCAAAATCATCAACATAAATAGGAACCATACCTAAACAAAGAGGCAGTCATTTGTGGCCCACGGGGGATTATCTAGTAGATTTTCTGCCTGTGGAATAAGCAGCAGCCCCCTGGCCCCACCCAGGGAGTCCCATCTGAAGCCTTGTGGGACTGAACAGATGACTGGCAATCTGACCACCTGCTCAGGAGCCAGGAGAAGGGGGCTGGGGAAAAAGAAGGAAGCAGAGGACTCTTCAGAACCAAGAGGACATAGAAGAAGAGCAAGAAGGAGACAAGAAGGCAGAGAATGAGAAGATTCCACTCGGGAAGGGTTCCCTGTAGTTGCAACAAGGGTGGGATGGAATGGGGAGCGGGGAGAGGGACAAATACACCAAAACCCCAGACCACATGTGGCTGAAAGCCCTGATGTGAGCCTGAACTACAGCAGGGAAAAGCTTCTTCATGTTTGTGGACTCTTTGGGCCTCTGACCACCTCCCAGTAAAACCAGGTCCCTGGCCAAACCTCCCCACAGATTGTTTCTGTGTATCTCACAAGCTAAGAATTATATTTTACTATATTATAAATTATATTATGAAAATATTTTAAAGTTATATTTAACTTTCATTTGAAAAGTTTGCTAAAACAGAAGGAGAAGGAAGAGGAAGTGGGGAAAGAGAGAAGTTGACCGAATGTGGCCTTAAAATGTAAAATAGTTGCTCTCTGGCCTTTTACAGAACACATCTGGATTATGGTCGGATAAAAGAAGTGAGGTAGGAGATAGATGGGTTCTGGGCTTCACAGCTGGGGTTTGTCAAGTGGAGTGAAATTCAAGTTTTGTTCTCACGCAGACACTCCAAGGACAAAGCTACCGGCAGAAGCTGAACTCTGCTGTAGCAAAGAGATAAGGCGTCCACTCGGAGGTCCAGGAAGACTTCCCTGTCTGCATGTGCGCAGAATGGCTTCTTGGAGGTCAAAAAGGGGGGACCCCTACCCCACAGTAAGTGTGAACATGCACCCAGAGGTCTTTTCAGTGGGATCCGTCTTAGCAAAATGTCCAGCACGCATCTTGGGGAGGGCCCAAGGACCCAGTCGGTTGTGAAAAAGGAAACAAAATAACTGGCTAAAAGTAAACAAAGACCCAGAAGGACTGTCCAGTGTAAGTGATTTAAATCACCTTTCGGCTTCGCTTCTCATTCAGGATGCTGGCACTCCTTTCTGGGTGTGTATTTCTGTCCTGCCTCTGACGTAAAGAAACGGCTTCTCTGTGTGCTCCCCCATACACTGCACTACGCCTTTAATAATAAACTTTGTACCTGTTCGGCAGTTTTTGCCTCCTTGAAACAGTTTTGCTTTCAAACAGGGTAAAAAATCAGAGAACTTTGCTTCTAGCCTCTAACCCTTGATGGATTGGCAGTTAGGTTCAATGCCTGGACAGGGAAATAAGATCTGTCCTTCCCAGAACAGATGGAATAAAGGAATGAGCAATATTACAAAAGTGCTTGTAACTTATACAGTCCATGGGTAACGAGGACAAAAATGAATATTAAAAAAAAAATCTGTGGAGCCTTCTTTCTATGGAGCAGAAGTTGGTCTCTGTCTTGGACAAGACCCTCCATGCCTTCTGGGAGAAATGTTTCCATTCACTTCACACAGAGGAAGAACCAATCTCAAATTTCTTCTATGTCGTAATTTCCTTATATTCTTATCAGTACCTAGAAAACAGGGTTCCATGACCATCCTTGCAGAAACAGTGCATGTGGAATTGAAGAAAAAGCCAGTATCAAAAACCCTGCAAGTGGCAACTAAGACCCTCTGCAGCGAAGTAAATAAATATATGTTTTTAAATAAAAAAGAATTTTTTTGAAATGAAGCAGACCAATGAGCTGGAGTCAAGATTGCCGGGAGAAACCTCAGCAACCTCAGATACGCAGATGACACCACCTTAAGGCAGAAGGCAAAGAAGAGCTAATGAGCCTCTTGGTGAAAATGAATGAGGAGAGTGAAAATGTTGGCTTAAAATTCAACAGTCAGAAAACTAAGGTCATGACATCCGGCCCCATCACTTCATGGCAAATAGATGGGGTAACTGTGACAGATTTTAATTTTTTGGCTCCAAAATCACTGCAAGTGGTGATTGCAGCCAAGAAATTAAAAGACACTTGCTCCTTGCATGAAAAGCTATGACAAACCTAGACAGAATATTAAAAAGCAGACATTACTTTGCCAGCAAAGGTATGTCTAATCAATGCTATGGTTTTTCCAGTAGTCATGTATGGATGTGAGAATTGGTCTAAAAAGAAAGCAGAGTTCCAAAGAATTGATGCTTCCAAAGAACTGTGGTATTGGAGAAGACTCTTGAGAGTGGACTTCCATTTAATCCTCAAAGAAATCAGTCCTGACTATTCTTTGGAAGAACTGATGTTGAAGCTGAAACTCCAATACTTTGGTCACCTGATGTGAAGAGCTGACTCATTGGAAAAGACCCTGATGCTGGGAAAGATTGAAGGCAGGAGGAGAAAGGGATGACAGAGGATGAGATGGTTGGATGCCATCACCAATGGATAGGAGTCTGAGTGAGCTCCAGAAGTTGTGATGGACAGGGAAGCCTGGCATGCTGCAGTCCATGGGGTTGCAAAAGTAGGACACAACTGAGCGACTGAACTGAACTGAGGCTAATGAGGACTGTAGGAGCTCAGGGAGGGGCTGAGAGATGGCCCTGGAGCATTAGTCTGGAACTCCAGGGGACAGCAGACATCCAGGACAGATCAGCAGCCCCCAAGCATTCTCAGCAGCACTCAGAAAAACAGAAAATTCCTAGCTTTACATCAACTGGAGTTCAGGCTAATCAGTTCAGTCTTAAGGAAAATAATAGCTCTCTTGAGGCCAGAGAATTTGGGAACACTTGGGAAAAATATTGGGGCAATATTAGCACTGATGTGTAATGTCCGTTCTCATGATGTGCTCAGCATACAGATTAAACAAACAGAGCAGACAGCTCTGTCCTACTCCTTCATGAGAAGTGCTGGGCTGGATGAGTTACAAGCTGGAATCAAGACAGATGGGAGAAACATCAACAACCTCAGATATGTGGCTGATACCACCCTAATGGCAGAAAGCGAAGAGGAAATACAGAGCCTCTTGCTGAGGGGGAAGGAGGAGAGTGAAAGAGCCAGTGTAAAACGAAACATTAAAAAAACTAAGATCATGGCATCTGGCCCCATTACTTCACGGCAAATAGAGGGGGAAAAGGTGAAAGTAGTGACAGATTTCCTCTTCTTGGGCTAGAAAATCACTGCGGACAATGACTGCAGCCATGAAATCAGAAGCTGTTTGCTTCTTGGCAGGAAAGCTATGACAAACCCAGACAGTGTGTTAAAAAGCAGAGACATACTCTGCCACCAAAGGTTCGTACAGTCAAAGCAATGGTCTTCCCAGTGGTCATGTACGGTTGTGAGAGCCAGACAGTTAAGAAAGTAGAACGCCGAAGAATTGATGCCTTCAAACTGTGGTGCTGGAGAAGACTCCTGAGAGTCCCTTGAACAGCAAGGAGATCAAACCAGTCAATCTTAAGGGAAATCAACCCTGAATACTCATTGGAAAGACTGAAACTGAAGCTGAAACTCCAGTATTTTGGTCATCTGATGTGAACAGCTGACTCACTGGAAAAGTCACTGATGCTGGGAAAAAGTGAGGGCAGAAGGAGAAGAGGGCATCAAAGGATGATGTGCCTGGATAGCATCATCAATGCAATGGACATGAACTTGGGTAAACTTCAGGAGATGGGGAGGGACAGGGAGGCCTGGTGTGCTGCAGTCCATGGGGTTATAGAGTTAGACAGGTCTGGCCAACTGAAGAACAACAACAAAAATGTCCATTCTCATGTTCTCTCAAAGTAATGCAATCCTGCAGATTCAGCTGGGACATGGCTACACAATGTGGAATGTTGGCCGCACTGAACAGCCTCCCCTGCAGCCAGGTGTGGCCCTGTGACCAAGCAATGGCCAGTGGAACAGAAGTGGAAATAACATAGGCAACATTTAGGACATTTCTTTCAAAGGAAAGGTTGTGCTTTTCCCGTCCCCACTTCCCATTAACTGGAAGGTTGAAGCAGTAATGGGCCGCCTGGCAAACAAACCTTAGTAATGGAGAGCAACAAGCTGGAAGGAACCTGGGTCCCTGACAAAGTGAAACCACCGTGTCTGCATTCAGACACTGCCTGCATCTGGAGCTACATGAGAGGGAAGTAAACCGCAACCTTGTTTCAGCCACTATTTCTTAGGGATTGTGTGTAACTTAATATATATTATCAATTCTGGAAATATGGAGCCTGAAAGGACGCATCATTTCAGAAAGATGCGATCAAACTCTCCTTGGTCACCTCAGTGTCTTACAGTCAATGAATGTTTATTAAGTTCTCTAAGGATTCAGCACAAAACAAGGGAAAAATCCTGTCTTAACAGAGTTTACATTTAGAATTATTTCACTTAACCTTTTATAAGACACCCCTCCTTTCTCAGGGAAATGCATCTGCCTTTAGAGATGAGAAGATGAAGGTGGAAGGGTTTCCATAAAGGTTTTGAGGTCACACAGCTGGTGAGTAGACTTTCAGGATTCAGGTTTACCTTCTGCCAAAGCCACATTCTCATCACTAACACAGTGATCCCCAAACTGAGTTTGGTGGAGTCCCTAGGGGTAACAGAGGCTTGTTGTGGTCCGTCATGGATGGATGGTTGTGGGTGTAAGAGATGAAGGGGCATGTTTTCCCCCGTGAGCATAAGAAAAGTTTGAGATTAGTTCAGAGAGTGTCTTAGGAGACCCCTAGGGCAAGGATGAAGGACAGCCAGCTCTTAAAGTGAACCAACAGTGAAGGGCAACTGGACAAACCAAAGCATGGCAGGCCCCCAAAGACAGATGGTACCAGATATCAGAGGTCCCAGACACTTGTGCTTTTGACACTCTAAGGGGACCCTCGGGCGGAACAGCCCTGTCTGGGAATGGGAGCATGTCTCGACGTGCAAATCGAGCTATATTCACATAAAGGGTCCTGCATTTCAATTTTGTCTGAGTTTGTGTTTGGGGATCCCGATCACACACCCACACTTGCACACACCCATCAAGACAAGTGATTTGTAGAAGAAGTGCAGTGTTAGCCAGAGGTGTCCTGGAGTGACACAGCTCTGGGGAATATTTTCAAATATTCTTTCCATTTTCTGGGTTTTTACATGGTCTTTAATGAGGATAAGACAAACGGGGCAGGGGGACTAAGAAGAGTCAATATATATATTTTTTAAAAGAACAAGAGTCAGAGATATTTTTCAATGTCTCTTTTTATATATTCTGAGCTTTCACAGACTCAAAATGAATTTTCTTAAATGGGAGAAATCACTCTCAAGGGAAATTTCTGTTTATTTTTAGTTTAGGTTTTCTGGTGCGGAGGGACAAAAAGTGAGTGGTTTCTGTAACTAGGTTGATCAAATAGATCTAATAAACCCCGTTACTGGAAAGGGTGGGCTGTGGATTACCAGTCAGAGGACAGAGTCCTGTGCTGGCCCCGCCTACATTTCACAAGCCTGGGAGGAGGGCTTTGCAGGATAAATAGGCAGCACCCGGGAAACTCCAGCATCCGGGCAGGCGGGGGCTCTGGATCCACTGCCCACATCCCGCTCTCAGGCAGGTAATCCGTGATGCTCCCACACTGGGGGCCAAGGGACCCCTTTCCCAGGGTGGTTCTGGCCTCGATCAGGGGTCAGTAGGGCCTGAGGCAGGAGGGAGGCGGGAGGACGTGTGTCTGATGCTGGGAGGGTTCTGAGTCCTCTGAAGACCAGTGCTCTCTCTGGGTCTCTGTTTTCATCCTGCAAAGGGAGGGATGTGCCACCAGGGCTTCTGGGGGCATTTCTGCTTTTGGGTCTTTGGGGGTGTGATTCAGCCCAGCTGTGCCCCATCCAGCTGTGCATCCAGCGTCAGGTCAGAGCTCCCCCGAGGGCCCTGAGGTGCGTCTCCTTGCCTGGCACAGGGCGCTGCTCTCAGAGAGCCCTGGGGACGGAATTAGTACAGTGGGTCCGTCTGAGCAGAGGCTGCGGGGTCTCCAGGGGGGTTTTCTGGGCTCCACTGTCTCTCCAGGGACCCCGGCAAGCAGACAGGAGCCGAATCTGCCCAGCACTGAAAAGACAGACGGCTCAGAAGCAGAGCCAGCCCTGCAACCTGGCCAAACGCTGCTTTGGTTGCTTACTTGCTAACTCGTGACTGACCCTTTTGCAGCCACAGGGACTCTAGCGTGCCAGGCTCCTCCGTCCATGGGGTTCTCCAGGCAAGAATACTGGAATGGCTTGCCAGTTCTTCCTCCAGGGGATCTTCTTGACCCAGGGATCAAACCCGCGTTCCGCGTGTCTCCTGCATCGGCAGGTGGGCTCTTTACCAGCCGACCCACCAGGGGAGCACCGGGCTAGCTATTTTTCCAGGAAGAATTTTTGGGGAAAACGTTTAATTCTTTGTGAAAGAAGCCGTTGCCTCAGCTCTGCATAAACAAACTTTTGGGACAATTGATCTCCCCTGTCCTCAGGCTTACCCCAAGGCCTTTCCCCTGGGCTTCGAAGGAGACTCAGCTCAGGCCCCTCCCTTCCCCCTCCTCCTCTCCTTCCCTCCCTACTCATCACCCCAGCAGTCCTCTCTCCTCTGAACCCTGAGATGAGAGGCAGAGGCTAAAGGGAAATCGTCCTGTTTGCTGAGGTCACAGCTTTGACCTCATCTCTCCTGAGGCTTCTGGGCAGTAGCTCGGTCCTCCGTCCCCAGGGATCACAGTCTGGCTTGTAGGGTCCTAGAGGGTGGCCAGTGGAGGGGGTGACACGTCTGGAACTCCCCTTAGGAGCCCAGCACCTTCTTCCTGTATGTCACCTGAGCCGGTCCACGTGTTGGACGGAGGTGGGAACTGAGGATCAGAGAGGTGCAGTCATGCTCGTCACCACACAGCACTCACAAGCAGCCACAAGGAAATCCTCGACCAGGTCTCTGAGACTCTGCTCACCCTGCTCCTCCCCACCAGGAGGCCTTTCCAGGTTCTTGATGGAAACACCCTCCACGTGTCCACGTGGCAGGGGTGAGCAGAACGCTCTGCCCTCCTTGTTCTTTACAGCAGCCCCCCTCAGGGCGGCCAGGCTCCAGCACGGCTCCCGCTGCCTGTGGCGGCCTCTCTCCTGAACCCTCACTGTGATCAGGCACCCCGATGGGAGAGCCTCCCTGAGGTCACACCCTTGTCCTCAGAGGCGGGGAGAGGCGCTGTGTCCTCTAATCAGTGCAGCGCTCCTTCCTGGGGGGACAGAGAGGGGGCACGGTGGGAAAGGAGCCCTGCTTCCTGGGCCCTCTGATGGTATCAGCTCCCGGGAAGAGGGAGATGGGTTCTCGCTGGACAGCACCTCCCACCCATCACCAGCTTCCCCACCCTGGAGCCGGGCACCCCAGGCTCCTCACCCCCACTCCTCCACTGCTTGCTGTGTGACCTTGGAAAAGCCCCTTCCCCTCTCTGTGCCCAGTCTCTCCACTGGGGAAATTGCTAATGATCACAGCACTTGATCAAAGGGTGAGAGGGAGCCCAGAGCCTCCTCGTGTGTGTTGGGAGCCCAGGAAGGTTCCTACCCCTGGGAGGTCACAGAGCAGCAGGGCTGAGAGAACAGAGACCATGGGGGACAGTGGGTGGGGGTTGGGACGTCATCTGACACGTGGAGATTTAAGGAGCTTTGTTTTCAGACATGAGGGCAGAGAGAATGGCCCCCCTCCTGGCTCTGGGGCTCCTGCTGGCTGGGCTCTGCAGTGTCCACTGCCTCCCGGAGAATGTGGTGGTGAAGGACCAACACAGAAGGGCACATGTGGATGACCACACATTAGCCTCCAGCAACACCGACTTCGCCTTCAGCCTCTACAAGCAGTTGGCTTTGGAGAACCCCAATAAGAATGTCATCTTCTCCCCGCTGAGCATCTCCATAGCCTTGGGCTTCCTGTCCTTGGGGGCCCGTGGCTCCACCCTGACGGAGGTCCTGGAAGGTCTCAAGTTCAACCTCACAGAGACCCCCGAGACAGAAATCCACCGGGGCTTCCAGCACCTCCTGCAGACGCTCAATCGACCCAGCAATGAGCTGCAGCTGAGCGTGGGCAACGCCATGTTTGTGCAGGAGCAGCTGAAGCTGCTGGACAAGTTCAGGGAAGACGCCCGGGTGCTGTACTCCTCCGAGGCCTTCCCCACTGAGTTCAAGGATTCCGATGCTGCCATGAAGCTCATCAACGACTATGTGAAGAACAAAACCCAGGGGAAAATTGAAGACTTGTTCAAGGACCTTGACCCCCTCACGAAGATCATCCTGGTGAATTACATCTACTTTAAAGGTGAGTACCTGGATTGGGGTTGGGGCAGATGCACATATAGTTCTCAGCCTTCAGAATCATTTCTATCCCAGCTCAGCCAACTATGTTGCCAGCAAACCACTATAGAGAAGTCTCCTCATGGTTTGAGGGGCTTAAACACCAAGGCCCACTCTGACCATAGTCTTTGTCTATTTTAGCTTTTTCCAAATGGCTTTTCTCATTGTAGGGCACTGATTCCCTTATGTGGGGCAGAAGGATGCTTTTTTTTTTTAATTGTTTGACTGCCTTAGTTCTTAGTCGCATCACGTGGGGTCTTTCGTGGTAGCAGGCGGATTCTATAGCTGTGGCAGGCAGGTTCAGTAGTTGTGGCAGGCTGGCTTTGCCTGGAGGCGTGTGTTAGCTTATTTCCTGACCAGAGGTTGAGCCCGTGTCCTCTGCACTGCGAGATGGATTCTTATCCACTGGACCACCAGAGAAGTCCCAGAGGGAGACTTTATTCTGAGTTAAACTTGCCTGCCTGCCAAAAGAAGGAGAGCTTTCCTTTCAGATCTATCCCAAGGGGGATGGGGATTCCAGCTTCCTCCCTGATGAGACACTTTAGGATGACTCAGGAAGGCCTCGGCTCCGCACACTGCAGGCTGTGTCAGACATGGGCTCCCTCTAAACAGACCTGGTCTCTGGGGGTTGAGGTGGGGCTGGTGGCCATCTTCACAGTGTGACAGCCTTTGAGCAGCCTGGCCATCTCAAGATTCTTCAGTGGTGCGCTTCTGCTATCCGGAGGCAAGACCACATCTGGAGAAAGTCTTGGGGTTGGACAACATCCAGGCCACAATATCTTCTTTTTTTTTTTTTTAATTCATCTATTTTTTAATTGAAGGATAATTGCTTTACAGAATTGGGTTGGTTTTTGCCAAACATCAATATGAATCAGCCATAGGTATACATATGTTCCCTCCCTCTTGCAACTCCCTCTGGGGCACAATATCTTTCCAGATTCTAGCTGGTCCTGTGCCCAGTCCCACTGATAGCAAGTTGCCATGACAAACCTTAGCCAGGAGATTCATAAGAGGCAGAGTGAAGGCAGAAAGATTTCACCCAGGGAGCCAACAGTGCAAAAGGGACTCAAAATAGATAAGGCACAAAAAATTATCATTGAATCATGAAATGGTCAAGTGTCTAAGAGACCCTAGCTGTGGGGGACAAGCTAGCCCTGAGTTAGGGGCTCCAGGAAAAGCCCAGGGATACCCTTCCTTCATCTGGGTTTTCATCTGTAAATAAAAGCACGGGATGGCATTTCCTTGGAAAAGAAATCCAGGCATGACCTGCCGTGTTTGTTACCTGTATCTCTCATGCTTTCTTCTCCTAACAACCCACTCCATCTGGAGAATTTCTCCTCTAAAATCTCCTCCCCGAGGGCACCCGGCCAGCCCCTCTCTGTCTGCTCCTGCCTCTCCCCCTGGGGGCACAGGCAGGGATGGAATCAAAGAAGGGGGTGGGGATGGATACACACTCCATGAAGCCCCAGAGCCCTAATCTCCCACAGAAGTCCCTGCCTCAGCAAGAGACTCGTTCTTCTGGGTGGAGACGTCTGTTGACCCCGCCCTGCCCTCCGGGTCCCCGTGTGGCTCCTGCTCCAGATGGGCTCACAACACCCTGGGGATGTGTGTCCTCCCTACAAAGCCAACAATTAACCTCTGGTCACTTGTTCCCTTGCAGGCCCAGGAGGCCCCGTATCTCCCCAGGCCCAGCCTCATCCCCATCTCTCCCTTGCCCTCCATATTTCCCGTTGACTTTGCATGTAGCACAACTAACCAGCTTTGTTTCTTGCCCCCCTTCTCAATCCTGACCTGCGAGGTTCACCCCCGTGCCCGAGGGCTTACCCACCTGCCCAGGTGTATGTGCGCAGCTGGCAGGCCCACCCCAGAGGCACGTGGTGGGGGGTGCTGCTGGCGCAGGCAGGGCTGAGGAGGGAGAGACTTGCACTCACAGACTCCTCACTGTGCCCCCGCCTCCAGCCAGGTGGAAGATCCCCTTTGACCCCAAGCGCACTGAGCAGGCAGAGTTCCACGTGAGCGAGAACAAGACGGTGGAGGTGCCCATGATGACCCTTCGCCTGGACACCCCTTACTTCCGGGACGAGGAGCTGGGCTGCACGCTGGTGGAGCTCACGTACACCAGCAACGACAGCGCCCTCTTCATCCTCCCCGACGAGGGCAAAATGCAGGCCCTGGAAGCCAAGCTGACCCCGGAGACGCTGACGAGGTGGCGAAACTCCCTGCAGCCCAGGTGACTCCCCAGGACCCAGAGCTACGGGTTCAGCTGCCTTCTCGGTCCTTCCCCCTCTTCCTGGACTCCTGACCCCCAGCAACAGGGCCTCAGGAATGGGTGGGACTAGGGGCAGAGGTGGGAGAGCCTGTACTGAGATATCCTTGCCCTTTGCTGCCTGTGTGGCTGAGCCTGATTCTTTCCTTCTGTAAGATGAAGGCATCAGAGGGGACAGGGCCTTCCTCTCACACTAACACGTGCTGTATCGTGAGGCTCCTCAACAAAGCCCCCAACGCGTGTGGTGTTGTCTCATGTCCCCACTCTTGGGTGGGGGAGCAGATGGAATTGTATCAGCTGAGGGCTCAGGTGAGATAGACACTGAGAATCAGCTTTGCATGGGCTGCACATTACGTTCATTCATTTATTTAACCAACCATTCAGCACTGCTTTCACAGGTTGATTGAGAAGCTATTGTGTGCCAGGGACTATTTATGCTCTGAGGGTAGGTCAGCGGACAGAACAATAAATTCTCTGCCCTCGTGAGCTTACTCTGTGATTGAGATAGACCTACGAGAAATAAATGTAATGAATAATTTGATGGGTTGAATGGTTAGAAAGGGGGACACGGGGATAGTAAAGCAAAAAAAAATAAAAAAAGGAAAGAAAATTGGTTGGACACAGAGGTATTTTGTGATTGTAACTAGGGGGTCCCTTAGGTGGTGTTTGAGGTGAGGGACCGAGCTGTGCAGATGTGTTGGGAAAAGCCTTGTTGGCCGAGGGAACAGCCGGGGCAAACCCTCTGAGGCAGGAGCGAGCCTGGTGTGGTTGAGGATTGGTGAGGCCAGAGCAGGAGAGCAGAGGGAGTGAGGGGGGAAGCTGGGAGAGGCCGGGGTCCTCGGGGAGGACTAAGGTCACCCACGGCCTTGCAGACCCTTTGACGACCCCACCGTCTAAGGGAAATGGAAACTCATCACAAAGTCTTTGGGGTCAAAGAGTGAAAGATCTGAGTGATGCTTTAAAAGGATCACCCAGGGCTCCAAGTGGAGAGCAGATGGCAGAGGACATGCATGGAGGCAGGGAGGCCACCAGGAGCCCAGGGGGGTCACCCAGGGGAGGGGGCTGGGGGCTGGACCAGGAGGAGCAGGAAGTGTGGGGAGGGGTCGAGTTCTGGGTATACGGAGGGTAGACACAGGCCAGGAGGTGGGATTCAGGAGACCGATCTCAGGGGAACAAGGGGAGAGGCAATGCTGGACCAGGGTCTGCAGGGGCGGGTAGGGAGGGGGTGTGGGCAGCATGAGGGGGCTGGGGGTGCCCCAGACCCAGAGTCCCACTCCCAGGCTCACACTCCCCCGGCCACTCTCTGTGCTTCTCTGGGACTCAGCTCCCTGCTGCGAGGGGAGAGGTGTCCTTGACCCTCTGTTCTGAGTATGGGATTTGAAGACCCAGGGGGGATGGATGTGGGAGCCACTTCTGAAAGCACAGGGGCCTGGAGACCTACCTGCATGTGAAGTAGAGGCTGCAGCCCCTTCCCGACTCCTGTCCAGGGGACCTGAGGCCGTGGGGCTCCTGACTCCCAGCCCCCGCTCCCTGCAGATCCCAGGAGACCAAGGACAGGGGACCCCCTCACCCTGCCTGTGCTCCCTTCCCAGCCCTTCCCCCTCCAACCCCAAGAGCTACTGCAGGGCAGGGGCCCAGTGAATAGCTGTAAATGGAGAGAATATTCATCAGATACCTTGATTTACAAGCACTGAGGGGACATGTATCTATACATTCTTGGCCCATATAGGATGCTCAGTAGGAATTTATTGACTCATGTATAAAGGAGGGAGGAAGGATGAATGTAAGGAAGAAAGAAGGTAGGTCAGTGAGGAGGAATAACTACCTCCCCGTTACAAGGGACCCAGAGTTTAAGGGGAGCCTCAGTCTCCTTGCATTAAGCATCTGTCAGACCAGTCACCATGGTAAGAGTCTTAAGGGAAAGGCAGACAGAGAGAGGGAGAGGGGAGCCTGGGGGTGGGAGACAGCATCTCTTACTCCGAGAACCTGCTGGTGACTCTGCTCAGATGCAGCAGCCCTGCCCGCAAGGAGCTCACTGGGAAGGCAAGACAGAGACTCTGAATTGGATGATTCAGGCCCCCCCAGCCCTTGAAGGCAGCCCCCAGCCCTCCATGTCCCACTGTTGTCCCTGCCAAGCGCCTGGCCACCTTGCAGCAGCCCCTCTTTCCTGCAAGTGCCTCCACCTGCCTCGTGGCCTCCTCTTCACCCAGCCCACTCCTTCCCATCCCCAGGGACTCAAACTGGATGCCAACTCCTGCAAGAAGCCTTCCCGGTGACCCTGGTACATCCCTCCCGGTGCTCCCTCATCCCCCTCCCCCTCCCCCCAGCACGGTCTCCCAGCAGCTGTGGAATCCGTGTTGGAGAAGGGTGATTCCTGAGCCCTGCAGGCTTGCAGGGGAGAAGCAGGGCCAGGTGGGGGCAAGCCCACAGACCTTGCCTTGGCACGCTGCCCTGAAGGTGAGACAGCTGCAGACAGGAATGCATAATGAAGGAATTAAAGAGAGCTAGCCTGAGGAATCTGGAAACTGAGGAAAGGAGTGCTTATTCCAGGGAGAATGGGGTGGATGGAGACGAAACCCAGGAAGACCTAGCTGAGACGTGGGCGAACGGTGAGCACCGAGTTGAGTAAGCCATCAAGTTTATTTTCTCACCTCCTAGTTTGATACATACCCTCTACCTGCCAAAGTTTTCCATCTCCAGCGACTATAATCTGAAAGACACCCTTTCTGAGCTGAGGATCCAGAAAGTCTTCACCTCTGAGGCTGACCTGTCAGGAATCACAGATGTCATGAACTTAAAAGTTTCCCAGGTGAGTTTTTAAACTTTGGACATTTCATCTTCCACATGGGAGCTTGAAAGGTGACAGGCAGGCAGACCTTTGGGTGATCTTGAATTTGCAAAACAACTACATTGCTCATTACTCAGATCAGTTCAGTTCAGTTTAGTAGCTCAGTCGTGTCCGACTCTTTGAGATCCCCATGGACTGCAGCATGCCAGGCCTCCCTGTCCATCACCAACTCCCAGAGTTTCATGTCCATTGAGTCGGTGATGTCATCCAACCATCTTATCCTGTGTCATCCCCTTATCCTCCCGCCTTCAATCTTTCCCAGCATCAAGGTCTTTTCCAATGAGTCAGTTCTTCGAATCAGGTAGCCAAAATATAAGAGCTTCAGCATCAGTCCTTCCAATGAATGTTCAGGACTGATTGCCTTTAGGATTGATGAGTTTGATCTCCTTACAATCCAAGGGACTCTCAAGAGTCTTCTCCAATACCACAGTTCAAAAGCATCAGTTCTTCAGCACTCAGCCTTCTTTATGGTCCAACTCTCACACTTGTACATGACTACTAGAAAAACCATAGCTTTGGCTACACAGACCTTTGTCGATAAAATGATGTCTTTGCTTTTTAATTATGCTGGGCGTTACTCAGTTACCCTGCCTGCAACCCTCAAGCCCAGGGGAGCTGGGTTATAACCATCTTGGGGGCTGGTTCTACCTTCTTTGTAATATATTTTGGGTTAGACATCGGTCTTGGGAATGTGCCTGAGGTGGAATCAGCTGTAAACCCCCATCCCTTGCAGCACATTTTACTGCCTATGGGATAAATTATTAAAGCCCTTAGTCCTGAATCTTGTCATTTTTAGAAGACATATGATAGTTCTTGGCTCCTGTGGAGTGCTCAGCAGAGCAGGTAAGAGGTAATAGGTACTAACAATAGCTCAGGGCCATCATGATCAATATGCACTAAGAGCAGGAGAGAAGAACACCAGGGGTCCTGATACTGCGATCTGAGGAGAGAAGTCAGAGTGAATGAGGGGGCAGGTGCTGGGCAGCCCTGCAGTCTCCCCTGCACCCACCTGCCAGATGACCTGATAAAGCGGACGCAGGTGCTATGGGGCTTTGTGGTCCAGGGATGGGAAGCCAATCCTAGGAAAGGGGGCTGAGGGGCATGTCAGCTGGGGCAGGAAAGAAGCAGAAAGCAGTGCTCCCCCATCTGCTGCTTCGACGTGGAGGGACTGTGGACAGTTGCCTGCAAGAAATATGCCTCGATCTGGCCCCTCCCCCTGCACTAGGGAGTGTCTGGGGACAGCAGTGTCTCTGGACTCAGACAGAGGGGATTCAGATCAGGGAGCCCCTGCTCTTTGCTTCTCTGACCCTGGGCCCAGGACTTACAGCCCATTTGACTGCGCTTTGCACAGCCGTGGGTCATGTATATGTGAACCAGCTGACAGATTTGTTGGCAAAAACAAAGTTGAAAAGGTAGACAGCATAGTGACAGGCCAGTGGCAGGAGGTGGATGAATGTCAGTTCCCTTAGAGGCACTCAGGCAGCTGCTCACCTCTGCCCACCCCGTCTCCGATCGGTAATACTCTGGTGTCCCCACAGGTGGTCCACAGCGCTGTGCTGGACGTGGACGAGGAGGGCACGGTAGGAGCTGCTGCCACGGGAGTACAAATTATCCCCCTTTCCACACGTAGAACCATTGTGCGTTTCGACAGGCCCTTCCTGATGGCCGTAGTTCTCAAAGACACCCAGAGCATCATGTTTTTGGGGAAAGTCACCAACCCCAGTCAAGCCTAGAGCTCCACTCTGAGCTGTGGGTGCCCTCTCTAAGGAGCAGGGTGCCCAGGCCCCTGGGTGCAGCCTGGCTCCTGGGCACTGAGGATCCACCCTGCCTGTCCCCACCTGCTCACCCCTGGGGAGGTGACAGTGATGATGCTGGGGGCTCCACATGCACAGGGAGTCTGCGTCCTGGTCATGAGGAGGCTCCTTCGACAGCAATAAAGCACCTTCCTTGGACTGCACTCCTTCCTGTGTGTCTCTGCCCTGATCCACCTGAATCCATGCCCTGCTGCTTCCTGGGCCCTGAGGTCAAGCGCCCAGACCTCCTCACCCCTGGGCCCCTCTCCTTTAGACTCACCAAAAGGCCTAGGAGCAGGCCCTGTGCCTGTGACCAAGCCCACTGGATCACAGGCCCAGGACAGGGAGGGGCCCCTGCTGCCCACTTCCGGGGGTTCTGGTTCCAGGTCAAGGTTCACTTCTTCCTCCCCAGGGCCTGGGATGTGTCCTTGTGCTCACCTGCAGGGGCTCCAGCCCTGACGTCTTCTGGCACAGCCCCGACCCTGCCATCCCGCAGCTGAGCTGGGCCTTTCTCCCTCCAGATCACCCCTCTGCCCCCCAGCACCCCAACTTGGGAGACCAGCTACTTGCAGGTTCCCAGCTGGGCTCCCCCACCACCTGATGCATTCCACATCCTCCCCTGATAGAGGCAGGGCCGGCCCGGGGTTGGGGGTCCTGGTGACTAGAGTGGATGAGACCAACGTGCCTTGGTTAATCAGGGTCAGACCGTGAGCCACAGCCACGAGCACAGTGGCCAGCGGCCATTCGCGAGGGGCCTCCATCCTCTTGGGTCCTTGGTATGGAAGCAGGGCACCAGTTGTCACTGGTGACAATGACAGCAGTCACCATGGTCAGTGAGCCGCGGAGCATGTGCTCTGTGCCAATCACCGTGCAAGTGCCTCAAGATCCCGCCCCACTTTCAGCAGCACACAGTCCCACCTGGGGGGAGGGGCAGTTTACAGGTTCCCACTCGACCGAGATGGAAGCAGAGGCTCAGGAAGCTGAGGGAGCTGCCTGAGGCCCAGCAGCTGGTAGTGCTGGAGTCAGAACTGAGCCCAGAGTCTTGTGGGGGGAGGCGACCCCTGACCAGATGAGAGGATCACAGAGCAGATAGCTGGTCTGACAGAAGGCCAGGTACCTTGTGCACCTGCCGGAGCCCTCTGACCTCCCCGCGCACAGATGATCTCTTTCCCCACCCCGGGGTGGGGATCCGGCTTCCTGCACACCGGTCCCTGGAATCCAGAGACATTACAGGTCTCAAGTCAGCTGGGTCTTCTCTAGCTATGTCCCCTCTGCCCTCTCTAGGTGGCACCCAACCTAGTGGCAGGTTTTCCCTGCCACTCCTCCCTGCCCCCGCCCTCCTGCTGCCTCCTAGGCTCACGCACAGAGCATCCGTCTCATCAGACCCCCTCAGAGCCCCTCCTCCAGCTGACCCCTCCTCAGATCCTCTTATCCCAGAGCCTGACTTAGCCCATCTGAGCCCCTTTTCTCATCTCTGGTCTTGAACTTGCAGGGAGCTCCCGAGGGGGTGCAGGTGTGGAAAGAGCCTCCCGTGCAGGGGGGTCCTGGAGACCTGGGCTCAGCTCCAGGCTCCACTGCTGCACTGGGGCCCCGCCACCTTTCTCCAGTCACCTGACCTCTCTGGGCCACTCCCTCCTCTCTGTGGGGTTGTGTGAGAATCCCTCGTCCCAGAGCGTGTGTGCTAAGTCACTTCAGTCATGTCCAACTCTATGAGGCTACTCCCTCCCTGGGATCCTCCAGGCAAGAATACTGGAGTGGGTTGCCATGCCCTTCTCCAGGGAATCTTCCTGACCAAGGATAGAACCTGTGTCTCTAATGTCTCCTGCATTGGCAGATGGGTTCTTTAACACATCCCAGGGTTGTAGGAAATCACAGTGATCATGAGCCTGTCCAAGATCTGGCTCAGGGAAGACCCTTAGGAGGCAGCTGGTTTGATTCCTCTGGTGATTCTGAATTGGCAGGTCTCAGGCAGACCCAAAATCTATGTTAGTAAGGGCCTGAGCTAACCCTTGGATCCACGGAGTCAGCCACTGTCACCCTTTAAAAGGGAAACTCAGATTCTTTCACTTCCTGCTGGAGATGCCTGATGGCCCCCAGCTTTTAGAGAAAAATATACACCCTCCTAACCACAACCTCAGTGCCCCATATGATCTGTTCTTGCCAACTTTCTGACCTCTCCTATGACCATCCTTGCCCACCCTCTGCTGCGACAACTCTGGTTTTCCTGCTGTTCTAGATTTTAGAAAGCTGTTTCCTGCCTCAGGACATTTGCACTTGCTGTTAGCTGCTTGAATGGCCTTTTTGCAGCCCCTTCGCTGGCACACTCCCTCACTTCACTCATTCTCTGCTCTGAAGTCACCACCTTAGAGAGGCCCCACCTCTACCCTCACCACCTCAGTCTCACCACTCTCTACCTTGCCCATCTGAAAGGATATAAGGGGGGCAGTCCTAAGATGGAGGAGGAATAGGACGGGGAGACCACTTTCTCCCCCACAAATTCATCAAAAGAACAATTAAACGCTGAGTAAATGCCACAAAGCAACTTCTGAATGCTGGCAGAGGACATCAGGAACCCAGAAAAGCAGTCCATTGTCTTTGAAAAGAGGTAGGAAAAAATATAAAAGACAAAAAAAGAGATAAAAGAGGTAGGGATGGAGCTCCGTCCCAGGAAGGGAGTCTTAAAAAGAGAGAAGTTTCCTAACACTAGGAAACACTCTCACTGCCGAGTCTGTGGCGAGCCTTGGAAGCGCAGAGGGCAACATAAGAGGGAGGAAAAATGAATAATTAAAACCCACAGATTAGAGCCCAACGGTAACTCCCCCAGTGGAGAAGCAGCATAGATGTCTGCACCCGCCACTAGCAAGTGGGGGCTGGGCAGGGAAGTGCGGGCTGCATTGCTTAGAGTAAGGATCAGGCCCGAATGCCCCGAGTGCAATCAGAGTGAACTAACTTGGACTAGCAAACCAGACTGTGAGATAGCTACCACGTGAAAAGCTCTAACATAAGACACTGCCAGGAACGCACACAGAACAAAGGATGGAACAGAATTAGCTGGCTACAGACCTTACCCCGCCCCCCGCCGCCCGGTGATAGGCAGCCAGAGTCTGAAGGGCCGGAAGGGGGCAATCGCAGCCCCAGGGAGACATTAACTTCCAAACTGCAAGCAGGCTTCTTCGCTAAGACTTCTTGGGGTCCTGGACAGTCACCATCCACCTGAGAAGGGGCGCCAGTTGTACACCCAGAAAACTGAGCAGCAGGGACGGGAGAGGCGATGTCACAGCAACCGCACTCGCCAAACACCTGAGCTACTCGGACCTGGGAAGGGCACAAAACGCAGGCCCAACCTGCACAGGTTTGCATCTCTGAGGACTACCTGAGTACCTGAGCCTAAGCGGCTTAGACCTGGGAGGTGCATGCAGCCCAGGGCTGGCCTCAGACGGTTCCCGGTGGAGCAACCTAGAGCCTGAACGGTGTGCACTGTGAGCAGGGGCAGGCCCAGCTTGGCTGAGACACTGCGAGCACACGCTGGTGTTATTTGTTTGCAGCGTCCCTCCCTCCCCACAGCGTGACTGAACAAGTGAGCCTAAAAAGTGTCCAAAAATGAACTGACTGAAAAATGAACTGGCCCCTTGGTCTGGCCCCCTTGTGTCAGGGTGGAAATCAGACACTGAAGAGACCAGCAAACAGAAGAAGCTAAAACAGAGGGAACCACCTTGGAAGTGACAGGTGCAATAGATTAAAACCCTGTCGTTAGTACCGACTACATAGGAAGGGGCTTATAGATCTTGAGAAATATACAGGCTGCCCAAAGTTACTCCAAAACCACTGACATCTCATAACTCATTACTGGACACTTCATTGCACTCCAGAGAGAAGAAATCCAGCTCCACCCACCAGAACTCCGATACAAGCTTCCCTAACCAGGAAACCTTGACAAGCCATCTGTACAAACCCACCCACAGTGAGGAAACTCCACAATAAAGAGAACTCCACAAACTGCCAGAATACAGAAAGGCCACCACAAACACAGCAATATAAACAAGGTGAAGAGACAGAGTAATACCGAACAGGTAAAGGAACAGGATAAATGCCCACCAAACCAAACAAAAGAGGAAGAGATAGGGAATCTACCTGATAAAGAATTCCAAATAATGATAGTGAACATGATCCAAAATCTTGAAATAAAAATGGAATCACAGATAAATAGCCTGGAGACAAGGATTAAGAAGATGCAAGAAAGGTTTAACAAGGACCTAGAAGAAATAAGAAAGAGTCAATATATAATGAATAATGCAATAAATGAGATCAGAAACACTCTAGAGGCAACAGATAGTAGAATAATGGAGGCAGAAGATAGGATTAGTGAAGTAGAAGATAGAATGGTAGAAATAAATGAATCAGAGAGGAAAAAAGAAAAATGAATTAAAAGAAATGAGGACAATCTCAGAGACCTCCAGGACAATATGAAACGCTCCAACATTCGAATAATAGGAGTCCCAGAAGAAGAAGACAAAAAGAAAGACCATGAGAAAATACTTGAGGAGATAATAGTTGAAAACTTCCCTAAAATGGGGAAGGAAATAATCACCCAAGTCCAAGAAACCCAGAGAGTTCCAAACAGGATAAACCCAAGGCGAAACACCCCAAGACATATATTAATCAAATTAACAAAGACCAAACACAAAGAACAAATATTAAAAGCAGCAAGGGAAAAACAACAAATAACACACAAGGGGATTCCCATAAGGATAACTGCAGATCTTTCAATAGAAACTCTTCAGGCGAGGAGGGAATGGCAAGACATACTTAAAGTGATGAAAGAAAATAACCTACAGCCCAGATTACTGTACCCAGCAAGGATCTCATTCAAATATGAAGGAGAAATCAAAAGCTTTACAGATAAGCAAAAACTGAGAGAATTCAGCACCACCAAACCAGCTCTCCAACAAATGCTAAAGGATACTCTCTAGACAGGAAATACAAAAAGGGTGTATAAACCCAAACCCAAAGCAATAAAGTAAATGGCAACGGGATCATACTTATCAATAATTACCTTAAACGTAAATGGGTTGAATGCCCCAACCAAAAGGCAAAGACTGGCTGAATGGATACAAAAACAAGACCCCTATATATGCTGCCTACAAGAGACCCACCTCAAAACAAGGGACAAATACAGACTGAGAGTGAAGGGCTGGAAAAAGATATTCCATGCAAATAGAGACCAAAAGAAAGCAGGAGTAGCAACACTCATATCTGATAAAATAGACTTTAAAACAAAGGCTGTGAAAAGAGACAAAGAAGGCCACTACATAATGATCAAAGGATCAATCCAAGAAGAAGATATAACAATTATAAATATATATGCACCCAACATAGGAGCACCGCAATATGTAAGACAAATGCTAACAAGTATGAAAGGGGAAATTAACAATAACACAATAATAGTGGGAGACTTTAACACCCCACTCACATCTATGGGATAGATCAACTAAACAGAAAATTAACAAAGAAACACAAACTTTAAATGATACAATAGGCCAGTTAGGCCTAATTGATATCTATAGGACATTTCATCCCAAAACAGTGAATTTCACCTTTTTCTCAAGTGCACACGGATTCTTCTCCAGGATAGATCACATCCTAGGCCATAAATCTAGCCTTGGTAAATTACCAAAAAATTGAAATCATTCCAAGCATCTTTTCTGACCATAATGCAGTAAGATTAGATCTCATTTACAGGAGAAAAACTATTAAAAATTCCAACATATGGAGGCTGAACAATACACTTCTGAATAACCAACAAATCACAGGAGAAATCAAAAAAGAAATCAAAATATGCATAGAAAAGAATGAAAATGAAAACACAATGAGCCAAAACTTGTGGGACACTGTAAAAGCAGTGCTAAGGGGAAAGTTCATAGCAATACAGGCATGCCTCAAGAAATAAGAAAAAAGTCAAATAAATAACCTAACTCTACACCTAAAGCAATTAGAAAAGGAAGAAATGGAGAACCCCAGGGTTAGTAGAAGGAAAGAAATCTTAGAAATTAGGGCAGAAATAAATGCAAAAGAAACAAAAGAGACCATAGCAAAAATCAGCAAAGCCAAAAGCTGGTTCTTTGAAAAGTTCTTTGACAAACTATTAGCCAAACTCATCAAGAAACATAGGGAGAAAAATCAAATCAATAAAATTAGAAATGAAAATGGAGAGATCACAACAGACAACACAGAAATACAAAGGATCATAAGAGACTACTATCAGCAATTATATGCCAATAAAATGGACAACGTGGAAGAAATGGACAAATTTTTAGAAAAATACAAACTTCCAAAACTGAACCAGGAAGAAATAGAAAATCTTAACAGACCCATCACAAGCACGGAAATTGAAACTGTAATCAGAAATCTTCCAGCAAACAAAAGCCCAGGTCCAGACGGCTTCACAGCTGAATTCTACCAAAAATTTCGAGAAGAGCTAACACCTATCCTACTGAGACTCTTCCAGAAAATTGCAGAGGAAGGTAAACTTCCAAACTCATTCTATGAGGCCACCATCACCCTAATACCAAAACCTGACAAAGATGTCACCAAAAAAGAAAACTACAGGCCAATATCACTGATGAACATAGATGCAAAAATCCTTAACAAAATTCTAGCAATCAGAATCCAACAACACATTAAAAAGATCATACACCATGACCAAGTGGGCTTTATCCCAGGGATGCAAGGATTCTTCAATATCCGCAAATCAATCAATGTAATTCACCACATTAACAAATTGAAAAATAAAAGCCATATGATTATCTCAATAGATGCAGAGAAGGCCTTTGACAAAATTCAACATCCATTTATGATAAAAACTCTCCAGAAAGTAGGAATAGAAGGAACATACCTCAACATAATAAAAGCTATATATGACAAACCCACAGCAAACATTATCCTCAATGGTGAAAAACTGAAAGCATTTCCCCTAAAGTCAGGAACAAGACAAGGGTGCCCACTTTCACCGCTACTATTCAACATAGTTCTGGAAGTTTTGGCCACAGCAATCAGGGCAGAAAAAGAAATAAAAGGAATCCAAATTGGAAAAGAAGAAGTAAAACTCTCACTGTTTGCAGATGACATGATCCTCTACATAGAAAATCCTAAAGACTCCACCAGAAAATTACTAGAGCTAATCAATGAATATAGTAAAGTTGCAGGATATAAAATCAACACACAGAAATCCCTTGCATTCCTATACACTAATAATGAGAAAGTAGAAAAAGAAATTAAGGAAACAATTCCATTCACCATTGCAACGAAAAGAATAAAATACTTAGGAATATATCTACCTAAAGAAACTAAAGACCTATATATGGAAAACTATAAAACACTGATGAAAGAAATCAAAGAGGACACTAATAGATGGAGAAATATACCGTGTTCATGGATCGGAAGAATCAATATAGTGAAAATGAGTATACTACCCAAAGCAATCTACAGATTCAATGCAATCCCTATCAAGCTACCAGCGGTATTTTTCACAGAACTAGAACAAATAATTTCAAGATTTGTATGGAAATACAAAAAACCTCGAATAGCCAAAGCAATCTTGAGAAAGAAGAATGGAACTGGAGGAATCAACCTGCCTGACTTCAGGCTCTACTACAAAGCCACAGTCATCAAGACAGTATGGTACTGGCACAAAGACAGAAATATAGATCAATGGAACAAAATAGAAAGCCCAGAGATAAATCCACACACCTATGGACACCTTATCTTCGACAAAGGAGGCAAGAATATACAATGGAGTAAAGACAATCTCTTTAACAAGTGGTGCTGGGAAAACTGGTCAACCACTTGTAGAAGAATGAAACTAGATCACTTTCTAACACCACACACAAAAATAAACTCAAAATGGATTAAAGATCTAAACGTAAGACCAGAAACTATAAAACTCCTAGAGGAGAACATAGGCAAAACACTTTCCGACATAAATCACAGCAGGATCCTCTATGATCCACCTCCCAGAATACTGGAAATAAAAGCAAAAATAAACAAATGGGATCTAATTAAAATTAAAAGCTTCTGCACAACAAAGGAAACTATAAGCAAGGTAAAAAGACAGCCTTCTGAATGGGAGAAAACAATAGCAAATGAAGCAACTGACAAACAACTAATCTCAAAAATATACAAGCAACTCATGCAGCTCAATTCCAGAAAAATAAACGACCCAATCAAAAAATGGGCCAAAGAACTAAACAGACATTTCTCCAAAGAAGACATACGGATGGCTAACAAACACATGAAAAGATGCTCAACATCACTCATTATCAGAGAAATGCAAATCAAGACCACAATGAGGTACCATTTCACACCAGTCAGAATGGCTGCGATCCAAAAGTCTACAAGCAATAAATGCTGGAGAGGGTGTGGAGAAAAGGGAACCCTCTTACACTGTTGGTGGGAATGCAAACTAGTACAGCCACTATGGAGAACAGTGTGGAGATTCCTTAAAAAACTGCAAATAGAACTGCCTTATGACCCAGCAATCCCACTGCTGGGCATACACACCGAGGAAACCAGAATTGAAAGAGACACATGTACCCCAATGTTCATTGCAGCACTGTTTATAATAGCCAGGACATGGAAACAACCTAGATGTCCATCAGCAGATGAATGGATAAGAAAGCTGTGGTACATATACACAATGGAGTATTACTCAGCCATTAAAAAGAATACATTTGAATCAGTTCTAACGAGGTGGATGAAACTGGAGCCAATTATACAGAGTGAAGTAAGCCAGAAAGCAAAACACCAATACAGTATACTGATGCATATATATGGTATTTAGAAAGATGGTAACGATAACCCTGTATGCGAGACAGCAAAAGAAACACAGATGTATCAGACAATCTTTTGGACTCTGTGGGAGAGGGAGAGGGTGGGATGATGTGGGAGAATGGCATTGAAACATGTATAATATCATATAAGAAATGAATCGCCAGTCTAGGTTCGATGCAGGATACAGGATGCTTGGGGCTTGAGCACTGGGATGACCCAGGGGGATGGTATGGAGAGGGAGGTGGGAGGGGGGTTCAGGATTGGGAACACATGTGCACATGTGGCAGATTCACGTTGATGTATGGCAAAACCAATACAATATTGTAAAGTAAAAAAATAATAATTAAAAAAAAAATTCTGAATGAACTTGAAAAAAAAAAAAAAAAAAGAAAGGATATAATACATTGGCTTCGTTTCCTCTCTAGAGTGTAAGCTCTGGTTTTCCAGATGACCATGGGCAGTCCTGGATTTTTCTATACTTGAGGTCTCTGGTCTATGAACGGAAGAATCAACTGAAATTCAGCCTCCAAGAAATCTTCATCTGTAATGTTTGTTCCTTATCAATCACAGGCAGAGAACAGACAGCTCTCTATCCATCCATATGCTTAGTAATCTGCTTTTTGAACATCTCTACTTGGTTAAAATATTTATCAATTTCTAACATTTTAACATTCATTCATTTGTTCATTCACTCATACACCAAACATCAACCAAAAATCTACCATCTCTTGACACTTGAGCTACCTGCTGGGGATGCAAGAGAGAGGATACACAGCTGTTTCCTGGGCCAGTAGGGACCGAAACAGAGAATTCACACAGAGCAGTGTGTCCTGGACAGCCAGGGTCCTAAAACCACAGACTTCCGAGTTGACAGGACATTGAAGACTCTTGAGAGTCCCTGGGGCTGCAAGGAGATCAGACCAGTCCATCCTAAAGGAAATCAGTCCTGAATATTCATTGGAAGGACTGATCTTGAAGCTGAAGCTCCAATACTTAGGCCACTTGTTGCGAAGATCCGGCTCACTGGAAAAGGCCCTGATTCTGGGAAAGAGTGAGGGCAGGAGGAGAAGCAAGCAACAGAGGATGAGATGGCTGGATGACATCACTGACTCAATCGACATGAATGTGAGCAAAGTCTGGGAGATAGTGAAGGACAGGGAAATATGGCCTGTTGCAGTCCATGGGGTCAGAGTTGACGTGACTGAGTGATTGAACAACATGATGCAATGTGAATGTTGTTCAGACAGGAAAATCAATCCCAGAGATAAGCCCTTTTATTCTCTATTGACTTCATCCTTGAACAAATATTCAGTTATCACCATATGAAGGACGGGCAGCCTGGGCCCCGTTTGGGAGGAAGTGGCCCTGTTTTTCAAGAGATGGAAATGCAGAGCCTTAATTACAGCCATGAGCAATGGCAGCAAGATGAGGCCTAGACAGGGGAGCCTGAAAGAGGCACGGAGGGCAGTTAGTTCTTGGAAGGCTTCCTGGAAGAGGTGACCCCTGAGCTGAGATGGGATGATGGATCAGGAGAGAGCCAAAAAGGGATTTCAGCAGAGAGAGAAACATAATCAAGCTCATGGAGGTAGGGTGAGCTGGTATCCCACAGCTTGTTGCCCACGTGTGTAACTCTTGAACCTTGAGGGGCTGACCTCAGAAGGCAATGGCACCCCACTCCAGTGTTCTTCCCCAGAAAATCCCATGATGGAGGAGCTTGGTAGGCTGCAGTCCATGGGGTCGCTAAGAGTTGGACACAACTGAGCGACTTCACTTTCACTTTTCACTTTCACGCATTGGAGAAGGAAATGGCAACCTACTCCAGTGTTCTTACCTGGAGAATCCCAGGGATGGGGGAGCCTGGTGGGCTGCCATCTATGGGGTCTCACAGAGTCGGAAGCATGACTTAGCAGCAGCAGCAGCAGACCTGTGGCAGGCTCACCAAGTTGGCTGGTGGCTGAGACTCCAGCCCTACCCATGGCCCCACACTCACCTGAAATTGAAATCTTCACCTGAACCTTAGAGGAGCTGGGGACAGACAGCACGTCTGCAGGGCCCTTGACACAGAAGCTCGTCCCTGCAGGGGGACTGTGACAGTCTGGTCTCCTGGGATGACCAGGACTGTTCTGAGGCTTCCTTGGCCCATCACCCACCCTCAGCACTACCAACAATGAGAGCAACCAGCCCCTCAGTGCAGGGTGTGCAGGAATCCACAGGTGGAGGAGAAAGAGCTGTGAGGCTGGGAGGTGCTGGGCCTGAGGCTGGGTCCTGGGCTGAGGCTCAGGGGTTTGCAGCCCTACTCCCTGAGTCTCAGTTTCCTCCTTTGCCCTCTTGACCACTCAGGGTGGCCATGGAGCTGAAACCAGGGATGCAGATAGACCTTCTTTACAGCAGGGAAGGCTGAGCTCATGGGAGCCACGCTCCAACCTCTCCCGGGTCATTCTCTCCTCTGGGACACCTCCTGCTGTGACGCTGTGCCTGTCACAGGAGCGTAGCCCAGGTCATCGAACTTGCCTCCTAGGAGCTTCTCTTATGACTTTTTCAGATGTCTTGATGGTCTGATTACTTTCCTGGAGTGGTTTTTAAATGGCAAGTACAAGTCAATAGAACTTTCCACTTTTATGCAGCATGAACAGAAAAGTTAATATGTACTCAACAGAAACAGTGTTTGCAAAACTTTTGCAACTCAAAAAACTTGTCCTTCTTAAGCTGGCTTGGTGGCAGGCATGACACAGAGTGATGTGCAGACTGAGAGCAGAGACAGGGTGTACAGGGATCAATAGGTTGATGCCAGACTTCAGTATCTCTGAATTTAATGTCTGGGCATTTTATTTAAATGGAACCATATAACATGAGATCTTGTGTGTCTGCTTTCTTTCACTTAGCATGATGTCTTCAAGGTTCATCCACGTTGTATACGTGTCAGTAGATGTGTATACGTGTCACTTCGTTCCTTCATACGGCTGAATAATGTTCCATTGTCTGAGTATACTATACTTTGTTTATTCATTCGTTAGCTGATAGACAGTTGCCTATTTCATTTTGGGCGTTATTATGAATATGCTACTCTAGCCATTCTTGTTCAGGTATTTTTGTGGACATGTGTTTTCATTTTGCTGGGGTGTACACCTAGGGATGGAATTGCTGGGTCATATGGTAACTCTTGAGAATCCCTTGGACTGCAAGGAGATCCAACCAGTCCATTCTGAAGGAGATCAGCCCTGGGATTTCTTTGGAAGGAATGATGCTAAAGCTGAAACTCCAGTACTTTGGCCACCTCATGCAAAGAGTTGACTCATTGGAAAAGACTTTGGTGCTAGGAGGGGTTGGGGGCAGGAGGAGAAAGGGACGGCAGAGGATGAGATGGCTGGAAGGCATCACTGACTCAATGGACGTGAGTCTGAGTGAACTCCAGGAGTTGGTGATGGACAGGGAGGCCTGGCGTGCTGCGACCCATGGGGTCACAAAGAGTCGGACACGACTCAGTGACTGAACTGAACTGAACTGAACTAATGGTAACTCTACCTTTAACTCTTTGAGAAAACAACAAGCTGATTTCCACAGCAGCTACACTGTTTTACATTTCATCAACAATTTATAAGGGTTCATATATCTCCATATTCTTGACAACACTGGTTTTTTCTATTATTGCTAGTTATTTTTACCATTATGGTAGATGCAAGGTGGTATCTCATTGTGGTTTTGATTTACATTTCCCTGGGGATGAATGATGGTTCAGTGCTTCTCGGACTTTTGTGTATCTTCGTTGGAAAAATGTCTGTTCAAGTCCTTTGTCCAGTTTCTCATTGGATTGTTTATCTTTTTATCATTGAGTTGTAAGTAACATTTAAATATTCTAGATATAATTCCCTCATCAGATATGTGATTTGCAAATATTTTCTCTCATTCTGTAGGTTGTCTTTTTGCTCTCTTGATAGTGTCTTTTGATTCACCCTAACTAGGGTGACTTCTAGCTTATCTCTCTTTGCTGACAGTCATCATGCTTTTGGTGTTGGATCTAAGTCCATTGCCAAATCCAAGGGCATGAATATTTTCTTCTAGATTTTCTCCTATGAATTTTATAGGTTTCGCTGTTATACTTAGGTTTTTGATCCATTTGGAGATCATTTTTGTACATAGTTTGAAGGAAAGGTCCAAAATGACCCACTCTATTTTCAAAGAATATATTATGATGTATTTTAATAGAAATTGAATTGAATATTTTTGCTACACTTAAAGTTTCTTAAAAGCTGGGACTCTGACTCTTTTTATTGTGTTCTCAATAAGACTATAGCAATTAACAGATAATAGGTACTCAATAAATATTTGGTGAATAAATGAATGAGTATCTTACTATTGTATGTACTGAATATGATCATTGACATAGTTAGGGTAAACCTTCTAACTTTCTATTTGCTTTCTATTTGACCCAGCTGTATTTTGTGTTTTTTCCTCTTGCTATATTTTTGGATTCTTTGAGGATTTTTTTTTTGGGGGGGGGAGGAATTTTTATGTGCTTTTGTTTTACTCAACTGTTGGCTTATAAATTATACTTCTTTGTTGTAAATTTATTTTCAGTTGATTGAGAATTTATAATAAATCTCCTGGGGCAGACCTTAGTTCTCTAACTTTCCTGCTTTTGCTCCGCCCTGTTAGCCACTCAGTTGTCTGACTCTTTGTAACCCCATAGACTATAGCCCCTCAGGCTCCTCTGTCCATGGGATTCTCCAGGCAAGAATAGTGGAGTGGGTGGCCGTTTTGCTCTCCAGGGGATCTTCCTGACCAGGGATCAATCCCAGGTCTCCCTCATTGCCGGCATGTTCTTTACCATCTGACCAACTCAGCTTGGCTAGTCGAGTCGGGGTCAACCCTCCCTCCAGGGATCGCTGTGGGCCTAGACCTTCCCGGGATCCTCTGTTTCCCAGCATCTCCCAGGACACTAGGGCCAGAGGCTCCCGGTGACTGTCCACCCATGAGACAGGAAACCTCACACTGGTTGTCTCTGCAGGTCCCCTGCCGTTCAAAGCCCCATTAACGTCGAAACCAGCTTGATTGATATCTGTGGATTAATACATTCCTTCTGTGACTTGTCAACCATTTTTTCTCTCTAGGCTTCTTATCATCAGCATTCAAATGTGCTTACTTTTCACTTAACTTTCAATTTTTAAAAATATATATGTTCTATTGCTCCCCCCCCCACTCCCGCCCCACTTCCCTAGTGGCTCAGACGGAGAAGGCAATGGAATCCCACTCCAGCACTCTTGCCTAGAAAATCTCATGGACGGAGCAGCCTCGTAGGCTGCAGTCCATGGAGCCTCTAAGAGTCGGACACGACTGAGCGACTTCACTTTCCCTTTTCACTTTCATGCACTGGAGAAGGAAATGGCAAGCCACTCCAGTGATCTTGCCTGGAGAATTCCCGGGACGGGGAAGCCTGGTGGGCTGCCGTCTATGGGGTCGCACAGAGTCGGACACGACTGAAGTGACTTAGCAGCCGCAGCAGCGGTGGCTCAGACAGTAAAGAATCTGCCTGCAGTGTGGGAGACCTGGGTTCGATCCCTGGGTTGGGAAGATGCCCTGGAAAAGGAAATGGCAACTCACTCCAGTACTCTTGACTGGGAAATCCCCTGGGCAGAGAAGTCTGGTGGACTAAAGTCCATGGGGTCGCAAAGAGTCAGACACAACTGAGTGACTAATACTTTACTTACAGCTTTTTTAAGGAAAAAATCTTTCTCCTATGTAGATTTTTTTAACATTGAAGTATATCTGATGTATGTGCATAGCTTTTATATCATCATTTTGAGGGAATAAAGGTCAGAGAGGAGTAAATATACACCTTATTTTATTTTATTTAAATAACTTTATTTTGGCTGTGCTGTAAGACTTATGAACCTTAGTTCCCCTGACCAAGGATTGAACCTGGGCCCCAGAAATGAAAGCTCTGAGTCCTAACCACTGGACCACCAGGGAATTCCCTACACCTTATTTTAAACACGTTCATTTTCCTGAATGTTTATAATCCAGATGATTTGATTTTAGAGGAGAAAGTCTTCAGGAAGACAAATAATCATTTAAAAACCTTTGAATCTCAAAAAGAATGTCTTCCTTTATACCCCCTCTAGCTCTCCCTTGTCATTTTTTTTTTTTGGATGCAGAATTGCTAGAAGGAAATGTCTCCCCTTGCTCTACCCCTCGTGCATCGCTCATTCGCTCTGAAATTCTACCACCTGCTTTCTCCTCCCAGATCTCAACTGTCACTGCTCCTGCAAGTCACCAAAGACCCCCACTCGGTATGCCCAGCCTGTCCTGTGAACCCTCTTTGTCCTTTTTCTCTCTCCCACCGTGTCCCTGTGACCCTCCTCCTCGACTTCTTCTGCCTCTTGGGGGCCCTCTTCCTTTCCTTGTCCCTGAAGGGTGGTCGTGCCTGGGCCCCGGCTCCCTTCTGTTCACACTGTCACCAAAAGCCTCGTCTCTCCCACGCGTTAGCGGATTACCGGGTCCTGCTCAGATTTCCTTACTCAACGCCAGATCCCTAGAAGCAAATGCTGACTGTTCTTTTCGTTGTGGATGCGGGCCACGATGCCAGGCATCGCAGGTCTATATATAGGAGCTCATCCTCTTCCTCCCATATCCTCCTCTTCCTGTGTTACCATCTCTCCAAACGGCTCCCTCCAGTTTCCTAAGCTCCCAAGCTGGCAACCTGAGTGTCATCTTTACTGCAGACTGCCCTTACTTCTTCATCAATAACTGATCCCTCAGTCTAATCTACGGTATCTCCTAGCTGTGTCTCGAAAGGTCCCTTTCCCTCTATTTTCAGATCTATATCCCCTGATCTATATCCCTTGACCAACTACCGTCTTCACCTTAATTCCTTCGATTGTCTCCTAACTGTGTGCCATTCCGCCTAGGCAGAGCAGTGTTGGACTGTGTGAAGAATGCACTGGGTCTGAGGAAGTGGGGGGATTGCATCCAAGCAGACTCAAGGTTAACCATTTTACTGAGTGAGTGAGTGAGTGAAGTAGCTCAGTCGTGTCCGACTCTTTGCGACCCTGTGGACTGTAGCCAGCCAGGCTCCTCCGTCTATGGAATTCTCCAGGCAAGAATACTGGAGTGGGTTGCCATTTCCTTCTCCAGGGGATCTTCCTGACCCAGGGATCGAACCCGGGTCTCCTGCATTTTATTAGTGAGCATGATTTTACAGAGCTTCACGCACAGATCACAGAGGTTCAGGAAGCACAAGGCAGCTCCACAGGATCACTCGGCATTCCAGAACTCAGCTGGGTTTAGAGACCAGACATCCTGACTCTCTTATTTACCGCACTTTTGCTGGGGACCACCAGCCTCAGCCAGGAATTCTACCTTCTTGGCATTGCAGTATCTCACTCCGACCACCAGAGGACTCCATGGATCACACAAATCTGGTCTTAAAACTTGCTGAGTGGGAGGGACCATCGTCTGACAACATCTCAGTAATGTCTCAAACGGGGAAGTTAGGAGAAATACAGGATTTCATTTGCTGGAGTTAGTTCATAGTGCCTTTAGGGTGATAGAAAGCGTGATCAGAGTTTACAAACAGCATGAGAAGTCAGTGGTCTTAGCTTTGCAGCCCATGAGTCTCTGCTGTTACCCTTAAACCAGTTTGCTGTGGCCTTATCTGGGTACACAGGCGGCTTAACAAGCTGCTGTAAAAGCTCAGTCGTGTCCGACTCTTTGCGACCCTGTGGACTGTAGCCAGCCAGGCTCCTCCGTCTATGGAATTCTCCAGGCAAGAATACTGGAGTGGGTTGCCATTTCCTTCTCCAGGGGATCTTCCTGACCCAGGGATCGAACCCGGGTCTCCTGCATTTTATTAGTGAGCATGATTTTACAGAGCTTCACGCACAGATCACAGAGGTTCAGGAAGCACAAGGCAGCTCCACAGGATCACTCGGCATTCCAGAACTCAGCTGGGTTTAGAGACCAGACATCCTGACTCTCTTATTTACCGCACTTTTGCTGGGGACCACCAGCCTCAGCCAGGAATTCTACCTTCTTGGCATTGCAGTATCTCACTCCGACCACCAGAGGACTCCATGGATCACACAAATCTGGTCTTAAAACTTGCTGAGTGGGAGGGACCATCGTTCTGACAACATCTCAGTAATGTCTCAAACGGGGAAGTTAGGAGAAATACAGGATTTCATTTGCTGGAGTTAGTTCATAGTGCCTTTAGGGTGATAGAAAGCGTGATCAGAGTTTACAAACAGCATGAGAAGTCAGTGGTCTTAGCTTTGCAGCCCATGAGTCTCTGCTGTTACCCTTAAACCAGTTTGCTGTGGCCTTATCTGGGTACACAGGCGGCTTAACAAGCTGCTGTAAAGCCATTCTGGACTGAGAGAGTACCTGTTGCGTATGGCATGTCTTTCTCGGAAGTCCTGGTACAGTTTTCTTTGCAAATTGTGATTTTCCTTGCATTGCTTATTGGGATTGACAACTTCGCCCAGAAAGAGGATGCTCTGGCTGTCCTGGAAACTGATGACCATCAGGAATAGACTGTTGAAATGCACAGTGATGGATCAGGTGCTTCTAGCAGAGAAATGAATCTTAATGCCACGGTGGCAGCTGCTTCAGTGTGCTCTTCGGTCATCTAAACCACAGCCGTTATGCAGCACCATGGGGCCAATAGGACTTCACACACTTAGATGTCAGAGCAGGTGTCTGGTTTGGCTGCGAGGGCAGGCAGTGGGGTGGGTCTGTGGAATTCAGCCTTTGAAATGTGTGGCCTGTGGGTTACAGTCCATGAGGTCGGAAAGGGTCGAACATGACTTAGCCACTGGACAACTATAACAATCAGAGCGGTAGCAATGACAGTAATAGTTGTTATCCGCTGGTCTTTTGGAGAAGATGCTCTCTGGTCATTTAAGGGCAGTGGTAGTTCACAGGGTCAGGTAACTTGGCCAAGGCTGTGTTACTATTAAATGTCAACCCAAGATTTCAGCTGAAGCCTGCTGACTCCAAAGTCACCATGGATAATTGCAGGCAGGGGGAAATACAGCCATACATAAGTCATCCTGTGTATTCAAGCTCAAGGTACCATTGCTTATTCAAACTCAAAGTACCATCTTGTTTCCAGATTACTCTATCTTTCCCCATTAGACTCTCCTATCATCCTTCCTGATTTCCCAGTCTGAAACATAAAATCCCTTCATTTGGAAAACTCTCTGGTCATTATTTTCAATAGAATTATTTCTCCTTTGTGCCAGCCACTCATGCTTCCTTCATCCCTATAATCAGGGGAAACTATGACTTCCAGAGTATCCTCTGCCCTCTTCACGTCTGTGTCTGCTGCTGAGATACTGGAAATCACACTGCTACACAGGTCAATGACCTGACCTCCAGCTCCCCACTCCCGCCTGCTAGAACTTTGAGGTTTCCTGATGTCTCCCTGTCTCCTCCCTCCCAGACTTCTGCATTTGCATCTCCAAGCAGGACTCAGTAAGTAGATAACATCTCTCTGTAGCACAGGGAAAGCAGGAGTCGTTTGAGGGGAGCTCCCTCACCTCTGGCCACGTGATTAGAGCCACACGCTCACCCTCTTGTCCTCTCTCTAGGATGGAAGCTGTGCCATGCCTCTGGTCAAAGGGCTCCTCTCTTGTGCTTGGCATCCCATCCATCCCCACCTCATCATCTCTGATTAACTTCTTCCGTCTTCTGTGGGATCACTCACCTAGAGCCAAATATCCTAAAGTGTGAAGTCAAGTGAGACTGAGGAAGCATTACTACGAACAAAGTTAGAGGGGGTGACAGAATTCCAGCTGAGCTATTTAAAAATCCTAAAAATCGATGCTGTTAAAGTGCTGCACTCAATATGTCAGCAAATTTGAAAAACTCAGTAGTGGCCACAAAACTGGAAAAAGTCAGTTTTCATTTCACCCCAAAGAAGGGCAATGCCAAAGAATGTTCAAACTGTTGTACAGTTTCGGTCATTTCACATGTTAGTAAGGTTGTGCTCAAAAACCTTCAAGCTAGGCTTCAGCCGTAAGTGAACCGAGAACTTCCAGATATACAAGCTGGTTTTAGTAAGAACAGAGGAACCAGAGATCAAATTGCCAATATTCGTTGGATCTTGGAGAAAGCAGGGGAATTCCAGAAAAGCCTCTACTTCTGCTCCACTGACTACACAAAAGCCTTTGGCTGTATTGCTGTTCAGTTGCTCAGTCCTGTGTGCCTCTTTGCAATCCTGTGGACTGCAGCATGCTAGGCTTCCCTGTCCTTCACTGTCTCCTGGAGCTTGCTCAAACTCATGTCCATCAAGTCGATGATGCCATTTAACCATCTCACCCTCTGTCATCCCTTTCTCCTCCCACCTTCAATCTGTCCCAGCATCAGGATCTTTTCCAATGAGTCAGTTCTTCACAGCAGGTGGCCAAAGTATTGGAGCTTCAGCATCAGCCCTTCCAATGAATATTCAGGGTTGATTTCCTTTAGGATTGACAGGTTTGATCTCTTTGCTGTCCAAAGGACTCTCAAGAGTTTTCTCCAGCCCCACAGTTCAAAAGCATCAATTCTTCAGTATTTCTCCTTCTTTATGTCCAACTCTTACATACATACATGACTACTAGAAAAACCATAGCTTTGACTACATAGACCCTTGTCAGTAAAGTGATGTCTCTGCCTATTAATATGCCATCTAGGTCTGTCATAGCTTTCTTTCCAAGAAGTAAGCATCTTTTAATTTCATGGCTGCAATCACTTTCCAGTGAGTTTGGAGCCCAAGAAAATAAAGTTTGTCACTTTCCATTTTTTCCACATCTATTTGCCATGAAGTGATGGAACTGGATGCCATGATCTTAGTTTTCTGAATGTTGAGTTTTAAGCCAGGTTTTTCACTCTCCTCTTTTACTCTTATGAAAGTAGCTGGTATCCCATGATGGGGTGCTGGGGGCAGAGGGGTGATCCTTGGGGGAGGAAGGCCCAGCTCAGCTGCAGGATGGGGACGCCCAGGGGCTGTGCCAGCAGAAGTCAGGGTCGAAGCCCCTGCTGGTGGGCACGAGGGCACATCCCAGGCCCTGGGGAGGAAGGAGTGAACCTGGGCATGGACCCAGAGCCCCTGGAAGTGGCAGCAGGCAGCAGGGCCCCTCCCTGTCCTAGGCCTGGGGTCAGGTGGATTTGATCACAGGGACAAAGCCTGCTCCTGGGCTGGTTGGGAGGCTGAGGCAGAGGGGCCCAGAGTCTGGGGTGGGCTGAGCATGTGTGGGAGGTCAGGGGCTTATCCTTGGGGCCCAGGAAGCAGCAGGGCGTGGAGTCAGGCAGAAAAAGGTGGAGACACACAGGAAAGAGTGCAGTCCAAGGAAGGTGGTTTATTGCTGTTGAAGGTCTCGGAGCCTCCTGGTGACCAGGACACAGACTCCCTGTGCGGGTGGAGCCCCCAGCAGAGTCACTCACCTCCCCAGGGGTGAGCAGGTGGGGACAGGCTGTCCCGAGGGGCCTGGGCACCCAGTTCCTTACCACTCAACAGAGCTCTAGGCTTGACTGGGGTTGAAGACTTTGCCCAAAAAGATGATGCTCTGAGAATCTTTGCCGAAAAAGGAAAATAGAAATGGCCTGTTGAAACGCACCATGGTTATTGGGCATACGAATCCAGAGAACAGGTTAATTTTACTTCTTGCAGCAGCAGCTGCTTCTGTGCCCAGCTCCCCCACGTCCACCTGTCGGGACACCAGAGCAGTACCCACCGGAGTTGGGCTGGGCGGAGGTGAGCAGTCGCCTAGCGCCTCTAAGGGGACAGACCTTCATCCACCTTCTGCCGCTGGCCTGTCACTATGCTGCCAGCCTGTTCAGTTTGTCCACCCAACAGACCTCTCAGCCGGTTCACATAGACGTGACCCACGGCTGTGCAAAGCGCAGTCAAAGGCAGTAAGTCCTGGGCCCAGGGTCAGAGAAGCAAAACTCAGGGGCTCCCTGATCTGAATTCCCCTCTGTCTGAGTCCAGAGACTCTGCCGTCCGCCAAACACGCTCTAATGCAGGGGGAGGGGCCACTTCAAGGCACTTTTATTTCAGCAGCTGTCCAGAGTCCAGCCATGTCGGAGCAGCAGATGAGCGGCACTGCTTTCTGTCCTCTCTTGCCCCCGCTGACGTGTCCCTGAGCCCTCAGCAACCTTGCCTAGGATTGGCTTCCCAGCCCCGGACCATGAGGCCCCATAGCCCTGTGCCTCCCTTACCGGGTCCTCTGGCAGGTGGGTGCAGGGGAGCCTGCAGGGCTGCCCAGTTGCCGACCTGCCCCATTCCTGGATTCACTCCAGCTTCTGTGCTTCTAGGATCGCAGTACCAGGACCCCTGGTGTTCTTCTCTAGTTGCTCATAGTGCATTTTCATCACAATAGCCCTGAGCCATTGTTAGTCATTATTATCTNGGTGGGTGCAGGGGAGCCTGCAGGGCTGCCCAGTTGCCGACCTGCCCCATTCCTGGATTCACTCCAGCTTCTGTGCTTCTAGGATCGCAGTACCAGGACCCCTGGTGTTCTTCTCTAGTTGCTCATAGTGCATTTTCATCACAATAGCCCTGAGCCATTGTTAGTCATTATTATCTCTTACCTTCTCTGCTGGGCTCTGCACATGACCCAAGAAGTATCACGTTCCTTTTAAAAATGACAGGGTTCAAGGGTAGAGGACTTTAGTTATTAGCTGCCATGGACAATATAATTGGAGCATGAAAGTTGAAATAATGTTAGTCGCTCAGCTGTGTCTGACTCTCTGGAACCCCATGGACTATATAGCTCGCCAGACTCCTCTGTCCATGGGATTTCCCAAGCAAGAATAGTGGAAATGGCCACCACTTCCATTCCCTTCTCCAGGGGATCTTCCCAACCCAGGGATCCAACCTGGGTCTCTCTCTTGCAGATAGTTTCTTTACCCCCTGGGCCACCAGGAAAACCTCACTTTGGAGGGTGGAGATTCACTGCTGACCCCACAGCAGAGTCTTTCCAGTGACTGTTTTCTGGGTCACATTACATTTAGGGAAAATGGGGACCAGTCCCCAGCACTGTTGGACCACAGCTGTCCTTGGCTTGAGGATTTTAGAGTGAGGGTGATTTTCTAATGAGAAATGCAGTTATTTTGCAAATTCAAGATTATCCAAAATCTGCCTGACTTTCCACATTTCAAGCTTTGATGCAGAGGATGAATTGTCGGAAGTTTAAAGACCTACCTGGGAAACTGCCCAGTTCTGGGCCCCTGTCAATCCTGACAGGTCAGCCTTGCGGTTTAAGACTTTCTTCACACCCAGCTGGGGAAGGATGTCGTCCAGATGATAGCCCCTGGAGATGGAGAATTTTGGCAGATGGAGGTCACGTATCCGCCTAGGAAGTGGGAAAAAACTTGAACGTTCGCTTGACTCGGGGCCTGCCTGCCTTTCCGCCACCTCACAGCAGGTCTGGTTTTCTCTTCTCCATTCGCTTCTCCCTGTGATGAGTGCCCCTTCCTCAGCTTCTAGACCCCTCGGGCTAACCCTCCTTAATTCATTAATTATCTATTCGCATCTGCAGGGGTCTCACATGCCAGGTAGTGTGCCAGGGCTGGGCTGTGGTGGTTCTTGGGCCTGACCTTGTAAGCCCCTTAATCTCCTCTTTGCAGGAAGCAGGTGGCTGACAGCGACCTTTTTGTCTTTCACTGTAGCAAAGTTACGCATATGAATTCTTTTCGGTTGCTCTGGGTCTTCATCCTACCCACCGGCCTTCTCTAGTTGCGGGGAGTGGGGCCTACTCTTTTTGCAGCATGCAGGCTTTTCCAGCAGCGGCTTCTCCTGTTGTGGAGCACAGGCTCTCTAGGCACTTGGACTTTGGTGGTTGTGGAGCACAGGCTTAGTTGTTCCACGGCATGTGGGATCTTCCCAGACCAGGGATCAAACCTGTGCCCCCTGCATTGACAGGAGGATTCCTAATCACCGTACCACCAGAGAACTCCAAAGCTATATCTAACCTTTCACCAGGTGCCCCCATGCTTAACTAACATCTGGTCTAAGCACCCCTTTCAAAAGCTCTTGATCACACAGTGCCTTAACTGTGGATTCTTTTCTTTGATTAAAGAAGTAGAAACGAAGAATAAGGAGTTATCAGGTGACTAGACCCTTTCCCCAGATTCCCCTTCAGTATCTGGGGAGCAGATGCTGTGAACAAGACAGTGTCTAAATAAGGTCACAAGGAGTCCACAGGTGTGTACTCAGTGGGAGATGAAGAATCTGACCCATTACCTCGATGGTTAACTGAGATTGCATCCCCTTTTTCCCTTTAAAAACTTTCATGGTCAACCAGAGTCTTAGGAATTGGTTCTAGAAAATGAATCCAACGTCTCCCCATGTTGCCAGACTCTTGAATAAGGCAAGCTTTCCTTCTCCAACCAACACTTGCCTCTCCAGTACTGGATTCTTGGTGGCCAGCAGCCCAAATCTGAATTCCGTAAGAGCCCTGCTCCTCAAGCCTGCAAGGCCTGGAGACACCTTCACTCCGATAGGGATCCATAGCTGCTGGAAGGCTATGCTGGTGGGGCTGCTTCACGGGCACCAGGAAGGCTTCCTGCAGGAGGTGGCATCCAGCCTGGATCCCAAGGAGAGGACTAAGCTGGCTGGGTGAAGAGGAGGGCAGGAGGCAGGAAGATGTACTTGTAGGAAAGAGGGGGGCTGCTCCATGGCATGAGGGTAGCCTGAGGGTGGGCTGCAGGGAAGGGCAGGGCTGGGCAAGGACTTACTGAACATCCTCCATGGGCCAGGCGTCTATCGATCCACGTCCCCTCAGTGCTTGTAAATCAAGGTGTCTGATGAATATTCTGTCCATTTACAGCTATTCACTGAGCCCCCCAAATTAAAATAAAGTCAGCCACTGTTTCCCCATCTATTTGCCATGAAGTGATGGGACCAGATGCCATGAGCTTAGTTTTCGGAATGTTGAGCTTTAAGCCCTCACTTACTCACTCACTATGTATTTATTGAGTGCCCACTGTGTTTTAACCCCTCACTTACTCACTCACTAGGTATTTATTGAGTGCCCACTGTGTGTTAACCCCTGTTGCTGTTGTTCAGTTGCTAAGTCACATCGGACTCTTTGTGATCCCATGGACTGTAGCATGCCAGGCTTCCCTGTCCATCACCAACTCCCAGAGCTTGCTCAGCATCAGTCCTTTCAATGTATATTGGGCTTAACTCCTGTAATCTTATTGAGAATGTAATCCTGTACAAAAGTGTTAGAGTCAGCACTCTCGAAGAGTTTTATTATCAATAACCTCAGATATGCAGATGACACCACCCTTATGGCAGAAAGTGAAGAGGACAGGGAGGCCTGGCGTGCTGCGATTCATGGGGTCGCAAAGAGTTGGACACGACTGAGCGACTGAACTGAACTGAATGAGCACTGATGAGCAAACCTACAGTTAAAATACATATTGTGCTTTATTCTTTGTTAACAGAGTGTTTCAGGTGGACTTCTATCTCAAACCATGTATAACACTTAACTCAAAGATTTCCCTGGTGGCTCAATGTCTAGAGCTTCACACCCCAATGTCGGGGGCTGAGGTTCAATCCCTGGTCAGGAAACTAGATCTCATGTGCTGCAGCTAAGCCTCTGTGCAGCTAAATAAAGAAATGTATATTTTTAAAAATTTTACTCAAAATAGTTCAAAGACCTAAGTATAACAACTAACCCCATAAATATCAGAGAAAAGCAAAATTAACATCCTTGGATTTGGCAATAGATTCTAAAACCTGACACCAAAAATCATGAGCAACAACAAAAAAGGAGATAAATGGAACTTTTTCAAAATTAGAATTTTTTGGCGTCAAAAGACACTATCAAGAGAGCAAAAAGACAAATTACAAAATGAGAGAAAATATTTACAAATCAAATATCTGATGGGAAATTGTATCTAGAATACTTAAAGAACACTTACAACTCAACAATAAGACAATCCAATGAAAAATTAAACAGAGGACTTGAATGTCATTTCCAAAGAAGATACACAAATGGCTGGTAAGGACTGAACAAAATCTGTGTGTGTGTGTGTGTGTGTGTGTGTGTGTGCGCGTGCACGCTCAGTTGTGTCCGACCCCAAGGATTCTAGCCCACCAGGCTCCTCTGTCTGTAGAATTTTCCAGGCAAGAATACTGGAGTGGGTTGCCATTTCCTCCTCCAGAGAATCTTTCCAACCCAGGAATCAAACCTGCGTCTCTTGCATCTCCTGCATTGGCAGGAGGATTCTTTTTACTAGAGCCACCAGGGAAGCCACCCGGTCAGAAAAAAATCTGACCATCATTCATACCTGGAGAAATGCAAGTAAAAAGCACAGTGAGTACTGCCTGATATCTACCAGAATAAAGGTGATAATGATAATAATATATGCTGCTGCTGCTGCTAAGTCACTGGGATTCTCCAGGCAAGAACACTGGAGTGGGTTGCCATTTCTTTCTCCAATGTGTGAAAGTGAAAAGTGAAAGTGAAGTTGCTCAATCGCGTCTGACTCTTAGCGACCCCATGGACTGCAGCCCACCAGGCTCCTCCGTCCGTGGGATTCTCCAGGCAAGAGCACTGGAGTGGGGTGCCATTGCTTCAGGTTACATGTGCTTTAATCATATATAATACCAATAGTAATGATAAATAAACAACCGGTGTTGTCAAGAATACGGAGAAGTTAGAGCCCTCGTACACTGCTGGTGAAAAGGTAAAACGGTGCAGCTGCTGTGGAAATCAGCTTGGTGGTTCCTCAAAGAACGAAAGGTAGAGTTACCATATGACCCAGCAACTCCATTCCCATGTGCACACCCAAGAAAAACGAAAATGCATTTTCACATAACAGCCTGTACCTGAATGTTTGCAGCAGCATGACCCCTAGAAACCTGAAACAGACAAATGACCAGCAACTGACAAATGGATAAACACAACATGCTATATTCAGACAACAGACCGAATTCAGCCAATGGAACTCAGCCATGAAAAGGAATGAAGGGCTGACACATGTACCCCCTGGATGAACCTTGAAAGCATCAAGCTAAGTGAATGAAGCCAGGGGCGAAAGATCACATACTGTATGATTCCCTTTATAGAAAATGTGCAGACTTTAAATCTGGAGACAGAGAAAGCATATTAGCAATTATTTATTAGTGTTGGGGAAAGGCAGTAGTGGAGAGTGAGAGCTTAACAGGTATGGGGTCTCATTGTTTGTTTAGTCATTTAGTTGTGTCTGACTCTTTTTGGCAACCCCCATGGACTGTAGTCCACTGGGCTCCTCTATCCATGGGATTTCCCAGGCAGGAATACTAGAGTGGGTTGCCATTTCCTTCTCCAGGCGATCTTCCTGACCCAGGGATCAAACCCACATCTCCTGCCTTGCAAGTAAATTCTATACCAATGAGCCCACAGGGAATTTAGAGATGATTTTTTTAAAGTTGGAAAGTAAAACATGGTGATGATTGCCCAGCAATTGAGAATGTACCAATTGCCATTGAATTTTACATTTTAAAATGATTAACCTTTGCGTATTTAAATATCATCTCAATTTCAGAGAGAAAGAAGAGAGAATTTGATGTAGGGTAACTAAACTCCCTGTGTAGACACTGTTTGGATTCTAATTGAAAGAAACCAATTAAAAACAAAAAAAAGAACATTTGGGAACCACTGAGGGAAGCAAAGACTTGATACTTGAAAATATTAAAGAATTATGCTTTATTTTCAAAGTATGATGTACTATTTGGGGTAAGACTTTTAAAATTCTTATAGTTAGAATTTAAAGGATGTGTAGGATTTACTTTGAAACAACAAAAAGGGGGAAAGTGATTGAGAGGTAGAGAAAAATGACGCTGGCCCTATACTGATAATGACTGAAGCTGCTGATATGTGTGTGTGGGGGTCATTATGCCATCCTCTTTATTTTTGTATATATCTAAATTCTTCTGTAATAAAAATCTAAAACACGCAAAAAAATCATTGAGGACAGGATCGTGCTTTATTCATCAGTACTTAATAGACCCTTGGCATGAAGTGGGCACTCCAAGGGAATGAATGAGTGAACAAACAAATGAACGGATAAAAGCATGCATCTCATCATAGTCCCTGCTGCGCCCTCCCTTTAGTGAACATCAGGAGAATCAAAGGTCCTGAGAAGTCAAGGAAAAGTGAGACTGGATGTGTTTAAGTGCAGGCAATGGATGAATCAATTAAAAACAAAGTCAGAATGAACAAAGCTGGGAGAAAATTAAGTCTTGCTCACACACCCTTTAACCCACAAAATTCCTGCCTCTGCACTCTGGCGGCTGTGTGCCATCCCTGCCACCAAGCCACCTCAGGAAGGACAAGGCTTTTGAATTACAAAAGTTTTGCAAGCTCTCTTTCTGCTGAGCACTTATTAACTTTTCTGTTCACGCTGCATTAAAGTAGAAAGTTCAGTAGATTATTCATTACTATTTAAAAAGCACTCTAGCCAAAATGAAGAAGCTGCTATGACGTCATGATATTTGCAAGAGTCATAAGCCAAGCTCCTAGCAGGCAAGATCAAGGACGTGAACCTTGCTCCCCACTCATCCCTCCTCTCCCTCTACAGCCTGGACCACTTTGGCCCCATTTCCTGCAACATCCCCTTTAAAGCCCAGCCTGCATCCTGTCCTGGCCCTGAAGCTCTTCTCTATACAGCAGCTGGAGTCACTTTCCTACCCGTTATTTCTCCTCATCTCGACCTTCTGTTTAAATCCCTTTAAAGCTTCCTAGGACTCTATGGAAACTTCTCAGAATCCTTGCTGAGTGCCAGAGCCCTTGTTCTCCAGTGGCTCCATCATGGCCCCAGCCTCTCTGCAGCCCCTCCACACCCTGCTCCAGTTGTGACCAGTTTCTTTCCCTACATGAATCTGTCCCATTCATTTTTTTTTTTTTTTTCCCTAGCTGGAAACATTCTCCACTCTGTTTACCCTCAACCTTCTATTTTTCCTCTACTGGCAGAACTGAGATCCCTTCCTCCAGGAAGCCCCCCCTGACTTCCCCTGAGTTTGGTCCTCCCCTCTCAGCCTCCTTGTTAATCACCCATATTCCCCGTTATAGTCTAAGTCCCAAGAGGACCATAGCTGAAAATCCTTATGAGCAAAATGGCTTTGTGGTTTCGTGTTCCTCTGACATCCATCTGGTTAGGATAACATCCTGCCTGCAATAATCTCTAGCAGTATGGCCTTTTAGGGAATTACAGAGCCCCTCTGTTCCTCTATGTCTTCATTGTAAAATAGGATGAGGAACAGCAAGTATCTCATGTGATCAGCTCAAGGACCAAATGGGTTATTTCAGGTAGCGGTCTGAGCAGGCTGCCTGGCAGAGAGACCTCAACCCTTCATTTGTGGATGATGTCATTATTGCCCGGAGCTGTTCTCCCTGGAGGTGACAGAATCCCTGGTCACAGCAGGGGAGGCAGGGCTGGGTGTTGCTCTTGCTACGGGTGTGTGCTCACTGCTCTTTCACTCCCAGGACACCTCTTCTGCCTGCTGATGGGATCCACTGCCAGGGGAGGAGGTGGAACTGCTCAGAAGGTGACGGAGCTCAGCTGGGAACCTGGAAGTAGCTGGTCTCCCAGGTTGGGGTGCTGGGTGGCAGAGGGGTGATCCTGGGGGAAGGAAGTCCCAGCTCAGCTGCAGGAGGGAAGGGTCCAGGGGCTGTGCAGGAAGAGGTCAGCATTGGAGCCCCCTGCAAGTGAGCACGAGGGGACATCCCAGGTCTTGGGGAGGGAGGCGGACATCCCAGGTCTTGGGGAGGGAGGCGTGAACTTGGACCTGGAATCAGAGCCCCTGGAAGTGGGCTTTGGGCAGCCGGGCCTCTCCCAGTCCTGGGCCTGCGGTCTAGTGGGCTTGGTCACAGGCACAAAACTGGCTCCTGGGCCGGCTGGTGAGGCTGAAGTAGAGGGCCTCAGAAGTAGGGTGGGCCTGGTGTGTATAGGATGTCAGAGGGGCTTGTCCCTGGGGCCCAGGCAGCAGCAGGGCTTGGAGTCAGGCAGATCGGGGGGAGACACACAGGAAGGAGTCCAGTCCCAGGAAGGTGCTTTATTGCTGGTGTAGGGCTCAGCGCCTCCTCCTGAGCAGGGCAGACTCCGTGTGCACAGGGGCCCCCAGCCTCGCCACTGTCACCTTCCCGAGGGTGAGCGGGTGGAGTTGGAAAGGGGGGCTGCTCCTCGGTGCACAGAGGTCAGGCTGCTCTGAGGGACCAGGGCACCCAGCTCCTTCTTCAGTGGACCCGCCATTCGGAGGGGCGCTCTAGACTTGACTGGGGTTGGCGACTTTTCCCAAAAAGATGATGCTCTGGGTGTCTTTGAGAACCATGGCAATCAGGAAGGGCCTGTCGAAGCTCAAGGGGATCTTGTTTACGGACGTGACTCCCACCTTGATTCCCGTGGCAGCAGCTCCTTCTGTGCCCTCCTCTCCCACGTCGAGCACAGCCTTGTGGACCACCTGTGGGGACGCCGGAACATTACCCACTGGAGACGGGGGAGGCAGGGTGTGAGCAGGGGCCTGAGCGCCGCTGGGGACCTACGTTCATCCACCTGCTCCCGGTCTGTCACTGCGCTGTCAACCTGCTCAGTTTGTCTGTCCTCCCATCAGACTGTCAGCTGGCTTGCCATCATGATACACAGGTGTGCAAAGTGAGGTTGTCAGTGATGGTCGAGGGCTAGAGAGGCACAGAGCCGGGACTCCCTGATTCTGGAACCCTCTCTGAGTCCAGAGACTGTGATGTCCCCAAATTCCCCCTAGTGTAGGGGCAGGGGCCACATCAAGGCTTTTTTTTTTCTTTTCTTGCAGGGAACTGTCACAGTCCTCCAGGTCCAAGCAGCAGATTTGGGTGGAAACAGCTCTCCTCCTCTCCTGTCCCAGCTGACACGTCCCTGAGGCCTTGGCTACTTTGCCTAAGACGTGATTCCCCGTCCCTGAAACCCTCTGGCTTCTTAGCACCTGAGTCTGCTTTATCAGGTCCTCTGGCAGGTGGGGTGCGCGGGAGACTGTACGGCTGTCCAGCACCTGCCCCCCTCATTCACTCTGATTCCTCTGCTTCTCGGATCGCAGTACCAGGACCCCTGGTTCTTCTTTCCTGCTGTTAGTGTATATTCATCACGATGGCCCTGAGCCACTGTTAATGCCTATTACTTCTTACCTGCTCTGCTAGACTCTGCATGCTGGATAATAACTATCATCTCCTTTTACAGATGAAGAAAACTGACGGCTATAGGATTTGCCTCTATAGGAGTGGAGAGTAGAGCTGAGCATGGGGTCCAGCGCTGATATCACCCAGGTCTTTCCCAGGGATGGAATCTAGGTCATATATTTCAGGGAATGTAGGGACAAACCCCAATATGATGATAACCCAGCTCTTCTAGGCTTGGGGAGTCCTGGGAAGGGCTACTGAATTATAGGAAATTCAAGGAATTTCTAAATTCAAAATTAGCCAAGCATCTGCCTGTCTGCCCCCATTCAAGCTCCTAGAAAAAGGATGAATTGTCCAAAATTTGGACTCACCTGGGAAACCTCTAGCTTGTGGTCATCTGTGATTCCTGACAGGTCTGCCTCCTGGGTGAAGACTTTCTTAATTTCCAGCTGGGAAAGTATGTCTTTCAGCTTATAGTCACTGGAGATGGAAAACCTTGGTAGGTTGAGTTCATGTATCCGTCTAGGAAATAGGAAAAATGAACTCATGCGTGACTCAGCTTGATCTTCCGTGGTTTACTCTCCACCACCACCTTACCCCTGGGGGGAAAAGTACTCCTTTCCTTAAGTTTCTAGACCCATCTGGCTAACTCTTTCTAATTCATTAATTATCCTTTCCTTTCTGCAGGAGTCTAACCTAGGGACAGTGCACAGAGGTTGGGACTTGGCCCTGCTGCTCCCCTGCAAGCTTGCAGGGCACAGGAAATACTGTCCTCCAGCATAGATTCTACAACTGCTAGGAGACTGTGCTGCTCCACAGGCACCAGGAGGGCTTCCTGCAGGAGGTGGCATGGAGCCTGAGTCTCAGGAGAGGGGATGGATGTGACTGGGTGAAGAGGAGCTTACAAGGAGGTGGATGCACTTGCAGGAATGTGGGAAGCCAGAGGGGCTGCTCCACAGCACAAGGGCGGCCTGAGTGTGGGCGGCAGGGAAGGAGGAGCTGAAAGGGGCTTGGAGGTGACCTGGGGGGCTGGGGGCTGCAATCAAGGGATTGGGGCCTGAATCATCCTCTTCGGAGTCTCTGTCTTGCCTTCCTGGTGAGTCCCTTGGGGGCAGGGCTGCTGCGTCTGAGCAGAGCCGCCAGCAGACTCTTGGAGCAAGAGATGCTGTCTCCCACCCCGAGGCCTCCCTCCCTCTCTCTCTGTCTGTGTTTCCCTTAAGACTCTTGTCAGGGTGTCTGGTCTTACAAATGCCAAATATGAGGAGGCTGAGACTCCCCTTAAGCTTTTGGAATACAGAGGTAACCATTCTCCTCATTGTCATTTCTCATTTATTCATTCAACCTTTATCCGTTTACTCAATAAGATATTACTGAGCATCCTCCATGGGCCAGGAGTGTGTAGATCAATGTCCCCTCAGGGCTTGTACATCAAGGTGTGTGGTGAATATTCTCTCCATTTACCTCTATTCACTGCAGCCCTACTCTGTGGTAGCTCTTGGGATTGGAGGGGGAAGGGTTGGGAAGGGATCACAGGCAGGGCGAGGGGCTCCCCAGTCCTGGGTCTCCTGGGATCTATAGGGAGGAGGGGCTTGGAGTCAGGAGCCCCAAGGTGTCAGGTACCCTGGACAGGAGTCAGGAAGGGGCTGCAGCTTCTACATCACTTGTGGGAAGATCTCCGTCCCTTATGGTTTATAAAGTGCCTCCCACACCCATCCCCCCTGGGTCTTCAGATCCCACACTCAGAACAGAGGGTCAAGGACACCTCTCCCCTCGCAGCAGGGAGCTGAGCCCCAGAGAAGCACAGAGAGTGGCCTGGGAGTGGGACTCTGGGTCTGGGGCATCCCCGCCCCCCTCATGCTGCCCACACCCCCTCCCTACCCGCCCCTGCAGACCCTGGCCCAGCACTGCCTCTCCCCTGTCCCCCTGAGATCGGTGTTCTGAATCCCACCTCCTGGCCTGTGTGTCTACCCTCCATTTACCCAGAGCCAGACCCCTCCCCACGCTTCCTGCTCCTCCTGGTCCAGCCCCCAGCCCCCTCCCCTGGGTGACCCCCCTGGGCTCCTGGTGGCCTCCCTGCCTCCATGCTTGTCCTGTGCAGGCAGCTCTTCACTAGGCACCCTGGGCAATCCTTTTAAAACATTACTCGGATCACTCACTCTTTGGCCCAAAACCTTGTGATGAGTTTCCATTTCCCTTAGATGGGGGGAATCAAGGGGTCTGCAAGGTCCCGTGTAATCTGTATTCCCCCTGGTTTCCCTGACCTTGCCCGACTTCCCCTCTCACTCCCTCTGCTCTGCTGCTCTGGCCTCACTAATGCTCAACCACACCAGACTGGCTCCTGCCTCAGAGGCTTTGCACTGGCTGTTCCCTCGGCCAGGAATGCTTTTCCCAACACAACTGCATGGCTCACTCCCTCACCTCAAACTTCACCCAAGGACACTCTACTTATAATTACAAACTACCTTTGGGAATAATTATCTTTTTCCTTTATTATCCCTCACCTCTGCATTTCTCACCTCTCAAAGTAACAAACAATTCCGTTATTTTATTTGTTTCTTGTCTATCTCCTGCAATTGCAAAGTAAATGCTGTGAAGGTGGGGGATTTAGGGGCTTATTTGCCTACCTCCCATCAGGGTCTAAATTATTGTTATTATTATGAGAATAGTCCCTGGGGCGTAGCATGTCCTCAATTAATCTGTTCAGCCAGTCTTGAGTGGATGAATGAATAAATGAGTGATTATGATGGAAAGACTGTGCCAAGCTGGTCCTCAGCCTCTGTCTCACCTGAGCCCCCAGCTGCCTACAGTTCCATCTTCCTCCCTCCACCTACAAAGGGTGGCGCCATGGGGAGAATGTGCATGAGTGTTGGGCGTTGTGTTGAGGGTCCTCAGGACTCAGTACATGTTAGAGGCAGAGGAAACCTCAGCCACTGTCCCCTTTGAGGTCATTGTATTGTAGAAGGAGAAATTCAAGCCCAGAGCCACACAGGCAGCAAAGAGCAAGGTCATCGTGGGACGGGCTCTCCCAGCAGTTCCCACACCTTCTGGACATTCCTAAGGCCCTGTTGCTGGGGGCCAGGAGTCCAGGAAGTGGGGGAAGGACTGAGAAGGCAGGTGGGCCCTCAGCCCTGGGTCCTGGGGACAGTTACCTGGGGTACAGTGATTCTCGCCACCTCGTCAGCATCTCCGGGATCAGCTTGGCTTCCAAGTCCTGCATCGTGCCCTCGTCGGGGAGGATGAAAAGGGCGCTGTCGTTGCTGGTGTAGGGGAGCTCCACTAGCGTGCAGCCCAGCTCCTCGTCCCGGAAGTAAGGGGTCACCAGGCCCCCAATGCTCATCATGGGCACCTCCACCGTCTCATTCTCACTCACGTGGAACTGTGACTTGGAAGTTTCTTTGGGATCAAAGGGCGTCCTCCACTGGGCTGGAGGCGGAGGGACAGGTGAGGAGTCTGTGAGTGCAAAGACTGTGCCCTCTCCCTGCCCCGTCCCCTGGTCCCTGAGAGGGAAGACCCTCCCCACACCAGCAGCCCCCCATACTGCGTGCCTCTGGGGATGGCCCTGCTAGGTGTGACCATACACCTGGGAAGGTAAGTAAACACTGGGAATGGAAGTGAACACAGATCAGGATTGAAAAGAGGAGCACGAAGCAAAGCTGGTTAATTGATCTACATGAGCAATCAACAGATCAACAGGAATGTGGACGGCATGGGAGAGATAGAGGTGAGGCTGGGGCTGGGGAGATATGGGACCTCCTGGTTCTTCAAGGGAACAAGTGACCAGGGGTTAGTTGTTGGCTTTTCAGGGAGGACACATGTCCCCACAGCCTTGTGAGCCTGGCTGGAGCAGGAGCCACACGGGGACCTGGAGGGCAGGGCGGGGTCAACAGAGGAGAGGACTCGGGTCTCCACCCAGGAGGATGGATCCTCGCTGAGGCAGAGAACTCTAGGGGAGTTCAGGGCTCTGGGGCTTCAGGGAATGTGTATCCACCCCCGCCTCCTGCTTCGTTTCCACCTCTGCTTCTGTCCTCCTGGTGAGAGGCAGGGGCAGAGGCAAACAGGGCTGGCTGAGGTGCCCCTGGGAAGGAGATTTTGGAGGGAAAATGTCTCAGGATGGGATGGTAGGAGAAGAAAGCACAGTAGATACAGAGAACAATCCAGGGAAAATCAGCCCCGAATTCATATTTCAGAGCAATTCCGTTCTCGGCCTTCATTTACAGATGAAAACAGTGGCCCCAGAGGGCTGTTCTGGGCTCTGCCAGGAACTCCTGGCTCAGGGCAATCTTGTGCTCACATCTGGTGGGTCTTAGACACCTGACCACTTCTGACTCAGTGATCCTCTCTGGGTCCCTATTGGCCCTTCTTGCTCCCTGTGCAAAATTCATCTGCCTCTACTCCTCCCCTTGTGACTATCCAGGCGGAGGTTTGCCATGCTGACCTCCTGTTACCGGGACCGGGCATCAGACCAGCTTGAAGCCAGGAAAGGATCCTGTCTAGGAGGCTCCCTTCTGCAGAGGCTGCTCCCGGATGGTGGCCTGACCTATTCCACCCTAAGCTGATAGAAGAGCACAGATGAAGACCCTGGGGACGTGCAGGCTCCTCAGAGTCTGTCTCATTGTGAAGACCACCAGCCTCACCGGGAACCTCCAGAGACCAAGTCCCCCGGCAGGTCAGAACCAGCCCATGGTGGGCACAGCCGAGGGTTCCCGAGGGCTCCAACACCACCTCCTCAGGAAGGCACACACAAGAGCGATGGGAATGGGAAGACCCTTCCTCTAGCAGCCGGGTAAGATGAAGTCAAAACAAAACTCTCCCTCTGCGTCAGACAAAGGGTTAGCAGCTTCCCTGCACTAACGTCCTGTAATGACCATTGGAGTTCGGAAAATCCCAAAACACACAAAGCCTATGGTTGGGGCAGGGTCTTGATGCCCCAGCATCCTAAACTGAGGGCTCGTGTGCAGTCCTTAAGTCCTGTCTGACTAGGTGACCCAATGTACTCTAGCCCACCAGGGTCCTCTCTTCATGGGATTTTCCAGGCAAGAACACTGGAGTGGGTTGCCAATTCCTCCTCCAGGGGATCTTCCCAATCTGGGAATCGATTTCATGTCTCCTGCATTGTAAGGCAGGTTCTTTACCACTGAGCCACCGGGGAAGTCCACTCCTATATAGCATTTTGCCTAATGACACAGTTGGCTGACCCTGAACAGAAATAGCCTGGTCACACACACACACACACACAAAATGTGCATTTCCTTTTGAATACCAATCCGGGCACCTACCTTTAAAGTAGATATAATTCATCAGAATCACCTTTGTGAGTGGGTCGAGGTCCGTGAACAAGTCCACAATTTTCCCCTGAGTTTTATTCTTCACATAATCATTTATTAGACTCTTGGCAGCTTCAGGATCCTTGAAGTTGGTCGGGAAGGCCTCAGAGGCGTATAGCGCCAGGACATCTTCCCTGAACTTGTCCAGCATCTTCAGCTGCTCCTGCACGAACATGGCGTTGCCCACGCTCAGTTGCAGCTGGTTGCTGGGTCGATTGAGCGTCTGCAGGAGGTGCTGGAAGCCCTGGTGGATCTCTGTCTCGGGGGTCTCTGTGAGGTTGAACTTGAGACCTTCCAGGATCTCTGTCAGGGTGGGGCCACGAGCCCCCAGGGACAGGAAGGCCAAGGCTATGGAGATGCTCAGAGGGGAGAAGATCACATTCTTATTGGGGTTCTCCAAAGCCAACTGCTTGTAGAGGCTGAAGGCAAAGTCAGTATTGCTGGAGGCTAATGAGTGGCCATCCACAGATGTCCTTTTGTGCTGTTCTTCTGGGGTCACATTCTCCGGGAGGCAGTGGACCCTGGAGCAGAGCCCAGCCAGCAGGAGCCCCAGAGCCAGGAGGGGGGCCATTCTCTCTGCCCTTGTGTCTGAAAAGCAAAGCTCCTTTCAGTCTCCACGTGTCAGATGACGTCCCAACCCCCGCCACTGTCCCGCGTGGTCTCTGTTCTCTCGGCCCTGCTGCTCTGGGACCTCCCATGGGTAGGCATCCCGCTGGGCTCCCAACACACACGAGGAGGCTCTGGGCTCCCTCTCACCCTTTGATCAAGTAGCAGAGTCTCAGAGACCTGGTCGAGGATTTCATTTTGGCTGCTTGTGAGTGCTGTGTGGTGACGAGCATGACTGCACCTCTCTGATCCTCAGTTCCCACCTCCTTCCAACACGTGGACCGGCTCAGGTGACATACAGGAAGAAGGTGCTGGACTCCTAAGGGGAGTTCCAGACGTGTCACCCCCTCCACTGGCCACCTTCTAGGACTCTACAAGCCAGACTGTGATCCCTGGGGACGGAGGACCGAGCTACTGCCCAGAAGCCTCAGGAGAGACTGAGGTCAAACTGGTGACCTCAGCAAAGAGGGCTGTTTCCCTGCAGCCTCTGGCCCTCATCTCAGAAGAGAGAGGGCTGCTGGGGTGGGAGAGGGGAAGGCGAGAGAGACAAGAGGCAGAGATGGGAGGAGACTGGAGGGGAGAGGAGGAGGGGTGTAGGGCAGGAAGCTGAGCTGATTCTTGTCCAGAGGCCAGGGGAAAGGCCTTCGCACAAGCCTGGGGAGAGAGGCAATCGATTACCTAAACTGTTAGTGTACTCAGGAGTGGTACAATGGTTTTTGCCAACTGAGCTAACCGTTTTCTTCCAAAACTACTCCTGGAGTAGTCATTTGTTCTGATTGCAGGGCTGCCTCTGCTTCTGAGCAGTCTGTCCTTTCAGTGCTGGACAGACTCAGCTCCTGTCTGCTTGCTGGGGTCCCTGGAGGGACAGGGGAGCCCAGGAAACCCCCGCCTCCACCCCCGGCAACCATGAGCCTCTGTCCAGAGGGACCTAGTGCACTAATTCTGTCTCCAGAACTATCTGAGACCAGCACCCTGTGCCAGGCAAGGAGAAGCACCTCAGGGCCCTCGGGAGAGCTCTGACCTGACGCTGGATGCACAGCTGGATGGGCTACAGCTGGCTCGAATCACAGCCCCAAAGATTCAAAAGCAGAAATGTCCCCAGAAGCCCTGGTGGCACGTCCCTCCTTTTGCAGGATGAACACTGAGACCCAGAGAGAGCACTGGTCTTCAGAAGACTCAGAACCCTCCCAGCATCAGACACACGTCCTCCCGCCTCCCTTGTGCTTCAGGCCCTACTGACCCCTGATCGAGGCCAGAACCACCCTGGGAAAGGGGTTCCTTGGCTCCCAGTGTGGGAGCATCACGGATTACCTGCCTGCGAGAGCGGGATGTGGGCAGTGGATCCAGAGCCGCCGCTTGCTCAGATATTGTAGTTTCGTCTCTTTGTTTGTCTATTTATCCTGCAAAGATCTCTTCTCTGGCTTGCGAAATATAGGAGGGAACAAGACCTCAGCCTGGAAATGGGCAGATGAACACTTCCGGTAACAGAATTCATTAGGTCTACGCAAACAATCTAGTTACCGAAATAGGTTTTTGGTTTTTTTTTCCTTAAAGAATAGCCAGGAAATAAACCCACAAAAAAATCTTTCCCATGTTAGAGTTTTTTCTGTTTTTAAAATATTCACTGAGGAAATTGTGACAACTCAGAAAACACCAAATGAATCATTGAAAATGACTCCAAATTATTGTTCTTTTTAAAGAGCTATTGACTCTTATTAGTGTTTTATTCCTGGTCTGATATCGTCTTTAAGGATCATGGAGAAACCCTGAAAATGTAGAGACGGGCTTATAAAATATTTCCCAGAATGCTAGCACCCAGGGAAATCCAAGTTAACATTGTGTTGTGTTTCTTTATTAGTCACTTTTCTTTGAACTGTGTGCTTGTGTGTGAGTGTGCACATTTGCATATGTGATAGGACATGATTTTGAAATGCAATACACTAGTTGTTTACAGCTTGATTTGTAAGTTGAAGCACTCCTCCCCCACTCCCACAGAAGGGGTGTGTGCCTGAGGTCCCCAAAGGGTGTCAGGGGTACAAGTGTCTGGGGCCTCCAGTCTCCAGCACCATCTGTTTGGGGGACCTGCCGTGACTTGGACATCACCCTGCTGTCCTTCACTATTGGTTCACCCTAGGAGCTGATTGTCCTCCCTTTCTGACTTTGAGGTCTCCTTAGCTGTCTCAATGAGATAATTTCAGGTATTTCCTGGGCTCATGGGAAAAACCTGTCCCTTCATCCATCATCATCACATCCCTCCAGCCATGACAATCCCTGACAATCCCTAACAATCTCTGCCAGACTTCTGGAGGTCCCTGGTGTTCTACTAAGCACAGTTTGCAAACCACTGACTTAGGCATGTTGGGCTTTCCCAATGGCTCAGCAGGAAAAGAATCTGCCAGTAACACAGCAAACCCAGGTTCGACTCCTGGGCCAGGAAGGATTCCTGGAGCAGGAAATGGCAACCTGCTCCAGTATTCTTGCCTGAAAAATCCCAGGAACAAAGGAGCACAGCAGGCTAAGGTCCAGAGAGGTTGCAAAGAGTTGAACACCACTGAGCATGATGACGGCTTTGAGGTGAGGGTATGGCTTGGCGCACTAAGCGCAGGCGGCTGTGGCCGGCACACTAAGTGCGGCCGAGAGGAGCTACCCGACGTCTGAGGAGCAGTGGCTGTGCAGGCGCAGGAGGGCCTAGAGGAGCCATCCCACGTTGAAGGTCAGGAAGGGTGGTGGGAGGAGATATCCCTCATCCAAGGTGAGGAGCAGTGGCTGCGCTTTGCTGGAGCAGCCGTGAAGAGATACCCCACGCCCAAGGTAAGAGAAACCCAAGTAAGATGGTAGGTGTTGCAAGAGGGCATCAGAGGGCAGACACACTGAAACCATACTCA
>SJYT01030529.1:130105-146427 GCA_006410635.1 Cephalophus harveyi
AGAAGGCTGAGCGCCGAAGAATTGATGCTTTTGAACTGTGGTGTTGGAGAAGACTCTTGAGAGTCCCTTGGACTGCAAGGAGATCCAACTAGTCCATTCTGAAGGAGATCAACCCTGGGATTTCTTTGGAAGGAATGATTCTGAAACTCCAGTACTCTGGCCACCTCATGCGAAGAGTTGACTCATTGGAAAAGACCCTGATGCTGGTAGGAATTGGGGGCAGGAGGAGAAGGGGACGACTGAGGATGAGATGGCTGGATGGCATCACTGATTCGTTGGACGTGAATTTGAGTGAACTCTGGGGGTTGGTGATGGACAGGGAGGCCTGGCGTGCTGCGATTCATGGGGTCGCAAAGAGTTGGACACAACTGAGCGACTGAACTGAACTGAAGCTTCGATCCTGAAAATACTGCTTACCAGCTGTATGATCCCAGGATATTTATTGAAAATCTATGGACTTTAATCTCTTTATCTCTAAAATGCAGATAAGAAAGTTTCCCTGACTGGAAAGAGGTGGGGGTGGTGTCTCTATGAAGAGTTAGTCAAGTAACACTAGGTGTAAGCTCTCAGTTCAGTTCAGTTCAGTCGCTCAGTTGTGTCTGTTTGTAACCCCATGAACTGCAGCATGCCAGACCTCCCTGTCCATTATCAACTCCCAGAGTTTACTCAAATCCATGTGCCTTGAGTCGGTGATGCCATCCAACCATCTCATCCTCTGTTGTCCCCTTCTCCTCTCGCCTTCAATTTTTCCCAGCATCAGGGNGTCTGTTTGTAACCCCATGAACTGCAGCATGCCAGACCTCCCTGTCCATTATCAACTCCCAGAGTTTACTCAAATCCATGTGCCTTGAGTCGGTGATGCCATCCAACCATCTCATCCTCTGTTGTCCCCTTCTCCTCTCGCCTTCAATTTTTCCCAGCATCAGGGTCTTTTCAAATGAGTCAGCTCTTTGCATCAGGTGGACAAAGTATTGGAGTTTCAGCTTCAACATCAGTCCTTCCCATGAACATTCAGGACCGATCTCCTTTAGGATGGACTGGTTGGATCTCCTTGCAGTCCAAGGGACTCTCAAGAGTCTTCTCCAACACCATAGTTCAAAAGCATTAATTCTTTGGCACTTAGCTTTCTTTATAGTCCAACTCTCATATCCATACATTACCACTGGAAAAAGCATAGCCTTGACTATACGGACTTTTGTTGGCAAAGTAATGTCTCTGCTTTTTAACATGCTGTCTAGATTGGTCATAACTTTTCCTTTCAGTCCTTTCAGTTCTTTTCCTTCCATGTCCTTTTAGTCTCCAGTAATTTCCAGAACTCACAGTATATTTTGAAGTTACAGAGAATCCCAAAGAAAATTGTAGCTAAAATAGGACTACAGCTTATTTTTCTCTTGTAAGTTCTGATATTTTAAGCAGTGGGTTGACACGTTGATTCCAATTTTTCAGACACTCAGGCTGCTTGTATTCTTCATGTTTTTTTTTTTTTTTTTGCCAGGTCCCAGAGGGCTCGTTGCCACATCCACCTTCCATTTAATGGGAGTCAAGAGGCGAAGCTGGCTTGAAACTCAGCATTCAAAAAACTAAGATCATAGCATCCAGTCTCATCACTTCATGGCAAATAGAAGGAGATACAGTGGAAGCAATGACAGATATTCTTTTCTTGGGCTCCAAATCACTGCGGACAGTGACTGGTGGTGGTTTATTCACTAAGTTGTGCCCGACTCTTGTGACCCCAATGATTGTATCCTGCAAGGCTCTTCTGCCCATGGGGTTTACCAGGGAAGAATACTGGAGTGGATTGCTATTTCCTTCTCCGGGGTGTCGACTAAAAAATGATGTACAACTTGAGAGTTGTGAATTAAGTTTTATTTGGAGCAAAATGAGGCCTGCGGCCCTGGAGGCAGTGTCTCAGACAGCTCTGAAAAGTCAGTATATAAGGTTTTGGTGAGGGAGGTGTTCAGTACGATGCAGCACTCAATTTACAAAAGGTTTTTGCTAGTCATGAGGGTCTGATGTCAACTTGAAGGGAGTTAGTGCTTCTCTAGATATGAGGAGATGCAAGGATTGAGATCATAAAGTCTCTTCCTAAAAACCTCCATCTATCTAAAGATCATGGCATCTGGTCCCATCACTTCATGGGAAATAGATGGGGAAACAGTGGAAACAGTGTCAGACTTTATTTTACTCATTGGAAAAGACCCTGATGCTGGGAGGGATTGGGGGCAGGAGGAGAAGGGGACGACCGAGGATGAGATGGCTGGATGGCATCACGGACTCGATGGACGTGAGTCTGAGTGAACTCTGAGAGATGGTAATGAACAGGGAGGCCTGGCGTGCTGCGATTCATGGGGTCGCAAAGAGTCAGACACGACTGAGTGACTGAACTGAACTGATCTAAAGACCTGTCCCAACAGATTCCCTGGAGCACAGACTGCCTCACTTCACCTTGAACTCCCTCAGGGGTTGTTGAAAGCCAACAGCTATAGCGGCATGGGGTTCAGTCTCCGTAGGGGCAGATGGCAGATGTCTTTGTTGTTCAGTTGTTGACAATGATCTTGGTAAGTGCCAATTTGTAGTTGACAAGGGGATCTTCCCAACCCAGGAATCAAACCCGGGTTTCTTGCATTACAGGCAGATTCTTTTCCGACTGAGCTATGAGTGCACCCGTGAAATTAAAAGATGCTTGCTCCTTGGAAGGAAAGCTATGACAAAACTAGAAAGCATATTAAGAAGCAGAGACATCACTTTGTTCACAAGCTCTGTATGGTCAAAGCCTGGTATTTTCAGTAGTCATGTACACATGTGAGAATTGAACCATAAAGAAGGCTGAACTGTGAAGAATTGATCCTTTTGAATTGTGGTGCTAGAGAAGACTCTTGAGAGTTCCTTGGTCAGCAAGGAGATCAAAACAGTCAATGCTAAAGGAAATCAACCCTGAATGCTCATTGGAAGGACTGATGCTGAAGTTCCAAATACTTTGGCCACCTGATGCAAAGAGCCAACTCACTGGAAAAGACCCTGATGTTGGGAAAGATTGCGGGCAGGAGGAGAAGTGAGCGGCAGAGGATGAGATAGTGGGATGGCATCACCAACTCAAGGCACGTGAATTTGAGCAAATTCAAGGAAATAGTGCATGACATAGGAGCCTGGCAAGCTTCAGCCCATGGGGTCTCAATGAGTTGGACATGACTTAAAGACTAAACAATTTTTGATGGTCTCATTAGGCTGGAAAACTAACTGTACCCAACACCCAATTTAGACCATAGAGAAAAAGAAGGACATACTAAACAAATAAATTAGACTATATATATATAGGACTTCCCTGGTGGCTCAGACGTTAGAGCATCTATCTACAATGTGGGAGACCTGGGTTCGATCTTTGGGTCGGGAAGATCCTCTGGAGAAGGAAATAGCAATCCACTCCAGTGCTATTACCTGGAAAATCCCATGGACAGAGGAGCCTGATAGGTTACAGTCCATGGGGTTGCAAAGAGTCGGAAACTACTGAGCAACTTCACTGTCTATATATATATATATATACACACACATGGTAAAAAAAGAAATTAATACAATTTTAGTCACAGTAGGAAACATAAGGAGAAGAAAAAGGAGTAAAAAGAAAGCAAAGCATCATAAATCTAAATGATAATATAGGGAATACTTGGGAGAAAATATTTTGCAAAGAGAACCAAAGCAACATTTCTCACCCAAGTATGTGATCTTGGCAGCTCCTGGCTGGGCCTGTATGACTGTCAATCGTTATGGTGGAGGACAAGTGATGCCTGTGATTTCTGAGTTTAGAACAGCACTGTGAGGAAGGCCAAGCCACATGGAAGTAACCCAAGTATGTGTCCTGACCACAGTTCAGCTGAGATCTTTGTTCACAGCCAGCATCAACCACCAGGCATGTGAGTAAGGAAGCATTCCATGGCTTCAGTCAGCCATGGTCCGCGAGTAAGCACAGGAGACACTCAGAGTGAAAACAGCCTTACTGAGCCCAGTCAGAATTGAATGCCAAAATTGTGAGAGACAATAACAAGAAATGATTGTTGTTTTATAAGATGACATTTGTATAACCAGCAAAAACATTTTTTAATTGAAGGCAAAATATTGATTTTTTTTGACAAACAAAATCTTAGACAATTCATTACCAGTAGATTTGCATTACAAAAAGTGTTAAAGTAAGTTCTTGGGACAGAAAGTAAATAGGCAAATAAAAAATTGTACAGAGGAATAGAGTGCCAAAAATAGTAAACAGTGTTTTTTTTTTTCTCTTATTGTGAAACTCTTTGATGGGCAGTTAACTCTGTGTAGGAAATAAAAGTTGCAATGTATTATGGAATTTAACACATATAAATTATAGAAAAGAGAAAAATTGCACATGGGACAAAAGGATGAAGAAAGCAAGAATATTGAGGTAAGGTTTTATAGCTTACTTGAAGTGATATAGTATTATCAGAAGATACATATTGATAAGTTAAAGATTTATTGTACATTCTCAATACACTGAAAAAATGCACAAAATAGTATAGGTTTTAATCCAACAGTCAAGCAAAACAAAAACAGGAAAACTCAAATCATCCAAAAATACAGCAAGAGAAAAAGAAGAAAAAAAACAAAATACAGATGGATCAAATATAAAACAAATAGGAAGTTAGAAGATCTATGCCAGTCATATCAATAATACCTTTCTGTGACTAAAATTATAGTGATTTACTCACTCACTCATTCACTCATTTATTTGCCAAATGTCCATTGAGTCCCCCCTATGTGTAATCCCTGTAGTCCTGCTGAGAATTCAGTGGTGTACAAATATCAGGATACTAGCTTTCAAGAAGCTTTAAATATTGTAATGGGCACAGATACTAAAGTGTCAATTAAAATACATTGTAATATATTTCTTTAAAAATAGAGTGGGTCAGGGTGATGGTCCACACCATATATAAAACAAGTCAAAATGAATCAAAGACCTAAGTGTAAATGCTAAACAGATAACACTCTTAGAATACATCATAGAAGTAAATTTTTATGATCTTGGATTTGCAATAGATTCTTAGATCTGACACCAAAAGCATGAGCAGTAACAACAAAAATAGGTAAATTGGACTTCATCAAATTTAAAATATTTTGTGCATCACAAGTCAACTATCAAGAGAGTGAAAAGAAAACCTACGAAATGAGAGAAAATATTTGCAAATCATAATCTGGTGAGGAAATTGTATCTAGAATATTTAAGGAATATTTACAGCTCAATAATAAAAGACAAAAAATCCAATGAAAAAGTGGAAAAAGGACTTTAATAGACATTTTTTCAAAAAAGATACACAAGGGACTGCTAAGCACTGAACACATGCTCACCATCCTCAGGGAAATCAAAACCGCAGTAAGACATTAACTCAAATCTAAGAAGGCTGTATTAATAATAATAATAATAGAAAATCAACAACACATGTTTCAAGAATATGGAGAAATTGGACCCCTTGTACATTGCTGGTGAAGAAGTAAAATTGTGCCGTTGCTCTGGAAATAGGTTTGGAGGTTCTTCAAAGAGGTAAATGTAGAATGACCTTGCATGCATGCTGCTAAGTTGCTTCACTGTGTCTGATTCTTTGCAACCCACCAATCTCCCTCTGTCCCTGGGATTCTCTAGGCAAGAATACTGCAGTGCCCTCCTCCTCCAGGAGACCGTCCCAACCCAGGGATCAAACCTAGGTCTCCCACACTGCAGGCAGGTTATTTACCATCTGAGCCACCAGATGAAAAAGGAATGACATACTGAAACACAGTATGTCAGGCAGTGTGGATGAATCTTGAAAGTATCATGCTAAGGGAAAGAAGTCAGTCACCAAAGGTCACATATTGTATCATTCCCTTTATATAAAATATTGAGATGTTAAATCCAGAGATACAAAAGTTTCTATTAGTAGTTACCACGTCCTGGGGAAAGGTTGTAATGGGCAGTGAGAGCTTAATGGATATGGGGTTTCCTTTGGGGGTGATTAAAACAGTCAAAACTAAAAAGAAGTGATAGCTGTACAGCATTGGAAATGTGTTAATCATCATTGAATTTTACATATTAAAGTGGCTAATTTTGTTATATGAATTTCACTTCACTACGGAGAGAGAGACTTAAAGTAATTAAATGCCATGCGTAGACATTGTGTCTACAATGCATCCTAATTCAGAAAAAAAAAATTTTAAGTTTAGGCACCACATAGGGGAGTAATAACTTGATATTGGATAATATTAAAGAATTATGTTTAAGTATGATATGCTATTATAAGTATTTTTAAAAATTCTTGTAGTTAAAATAACAGGATGTGTAAGATTTGCTACAAAACAAACCCAAAAGAGGAAAGGGAGGGAATAATTATATTGGCCCCATGTTGATAATGACTGAAGCTGCTGATATGTATGTGAGGTTATATCATCCTCTCTGTTTTTGTAATGTCTGAATTTTTCCATGAAAACAAAAAAGTCCTTGAGGGAGAGACTGTGCTTTGTTACCCAGTTCGTAATGCATCCTCAGCATGAAGTGAATGCTCCATACTGAATGTTTTGCAAACATTCTATCTGCTGAGCACATATTAATTTTTCTGTTCATGCTGCATTAAAGTGGAAAGTTCTATTAATTTATATTATTAAATAGATTTATCATTTAAAATCACTCTAGCCATAATGAAGTAGCCATCATGACATTTGAAAGGTCATAAGCCAAGTTCCCATGATGGGTGTGGCCTCACAGCAGGGGGTGACCCAGAGGACACAGACTCCCTGTGCACGTGGAGCCCCCAGCAGAGTCACTGCCACTTCCCCAGGGGTGAGCAGGTGGGGACAGGCAGGGTGGATCCTCAGTGCCCAGGGGCCAGGCTGCACCCAGGGACCTGGGCACCCTACTCCTCAGGGAGGGCACCCACAGCTCAGAGCGGAGCTCTAGGCTTGACTGGGGTTGGTGACTTTCCCCAAAAAGATGATGCTCTGAGTGTTTTTGAGAACTACGGCCATCAGGAAGGGCCTGTCAAAACGCACAGTGGTTCTCTGAAAGGCCAGTTTTGCTATGCTGATTCCCGTGGCAGCAGCTCCTTCCGTGCCCTCCTCGTCCACGTCCAGCGCAGCGCCGTGGACCACCTGTGGGAACACCAGAGCAGCACCCACCAGAGATGGGGTGGGCGGAGGTGAGCAGTCACCTAGCACCTCTAAGGGGGCTGACATCCACCGCACTGCTGCTGGCCTGTCACTCTGCTGTCCTCCCAACAAACTGCCCACTGTTTGCATACTTGTGATTCACAAATGTGCAAACTGAAAGCCAAGTCTGTCAGTGATATGCCCAACACCAGAGAGGCAAAGAACAGGGACTCCCTCTCCTAACCCAGAGACTGTGCTGCCTCCGAATCCCCCCTAGTATATGGCGAGGGGCCAGGTCAAGGCACTTTTCTTGCAGGCAACTGTCCACAGTCCGTCCATGTTGAAGCAACTGATGGGTGAGCACTGCTTTCTGCTTCTCTGCTGCCCCAGCTGACGGGTCCCTGAGCCCTCAGCTCCCTTGTCTAGGATTGGGTTCCCACCCCTGGACCACGAAGCCCCATAGTGCCTGTGCCTCCTTTACCAGGTCCTATGGCAGGTGGGTGCAGGGGAGCCTGCGGGGCTGCCCAGCCACCCCCCACCCCACCACTCACTCTGGCTTCCCTGCCTCTAGGATCACAGCACCAGGACACTGGGTGTCCTCCCGTGCTCTTGGTGCATTTTCATCACGGTTCTTTACAGACTTTGTTAGAACCTGTAACCTCTTAGCTGCTCCGCTAGGCACCAAACAGGAACCAACAACTACATGCTCTTTTCAAAGATGAAAAGTTGGGGGCTGCAGAAATGTGATCATTCCCCTCTACAGGCAGTGAAAGATGGAGCCTGATATGGGGTCCACTGCCGTTTCCACTCCGGGTCCTTCCCAATGACAGACTTCTGTGTCACTTTATAACTCAGGGAAGGTGGGACCTGGTGTCACCGTGATTGTAACCCAGCTCTCCTGGGCTTGGGGAGTCCCAGGGAGGGAGACTAATTTACAGGAAAAGCAATTATTTTACAAATTCCAGGGGACCTGCCATCTGTCTGGCCTCCACGTTTAGCGCTCTGATAGGAGGATGAATTGTCCAAACTTAAGACTCACCTGGGTAACTACCAGGTCCCCGGTCCCTGTGATTCCTGACAGGTCAGCGTCGTTGAATATTTTCCTAATGCCCAGCTGGGAGAGGATGTCTTTCAGCTCATAGTCGCTTTTGATGGAAAATTTTGGCAGGTAAAGTTCATGTATTCGACTAGAAAATGAGAAAAACAAATTTGAACACCTGCTTGAAAAGATGCCCACCTCTTCCCACCTCACAGCACTGTCTTCCAAGGATTCCTCTTAACCAACCCCCTTCTCCCTGGAATAAGGACTCTTTTTTCTCAGTTTCTAGCCCCCTCGGGCTAAATCCCCTTATTTTGTTACTTATCCATTCCAATCTGCAGGAGTCTAGCGTGCCAGGCCGGCGCCAGGGCAGGGGGAGGTTAAGGAGCCTGCAAGGCCCCACGTGACCTGAGTCCACCCCGGGGGGACCTGACCTCCCCAGCTTCCCCCTCACCCACTCTGCTCTCCTCTGGCCTCACTAATCCTCAGCCTCACCAGGCTCGCTCCTGCCTCCGAGGCTTTGCCCTGCTGATTCCCTTGGCCAGAAATGCTTTTCCCAACACATCCAGAGGGCCCAGTCTCTCACTGCAGCATCACCTGAGGGCCGCCCTATTTATGATCACAGACCACCTCTGGATACGATTTTCTTCACCCTTTTACTGTGCTTTCCTCTCCCCACCTCCCCATTTGCCCCCTCTCAACCTAACAAAGATTTATATTCTTTTCCAGTCTGTCTTCCACAGTTATAGAGTGCCATGAGGACAGAGAATTTAGCGTTCTATTTGCTGACCTACCACAGGGTCTAAGTTAGTCCCTGAGGCATAGTACGTCCCCAGTTACCCTATTCAACCAGGGCTGACTGGGCGAATGAGTAAATGAGTGACTACAGTGGAAAGACAGTGCAAATATGGCCCTCAGAACCCATCACACCTGGGCCTCCCCTGATTCTATTCGATCCTTCTGAAGAGGAAAAATTAAACTTTTACATAACCTCCTGCCCAGTCTGCCTCTGTAACTCAGCTTGCTTCTTCCAAAGCCTGGATCACATAGGTCACGTAGTCTCAGAAAGTGGGGACTTTGAATACTAGGAACTGGAGCTTATCTCACTCTCCCTTGTTCAGCTTTTTGCAATTGCCCAGCCCCTGCAAACCTGCTTAACCGTGCCTGTCGGTGCAAAGGCCAGGGATCCTCCACCCCATCTTGACTGCTCTTCCCACGCGCGTGAGATCTCTTAGATTAAACCAGCATATCAACAGCTAGTGTTGTCCACTATAGTCTGCTACAGTCTGTCTCTAAAAACTCTGTCACCCCTTTGTTCAGGGCTCCGAGCTTAGAGTGTTAACTCCTGTGGGACAACCGGTGTAATAAACCTGAGTTCTCCAACTCTCTGAGTGTGGTGCTTGGTTTCTTGCATACCAGTTTCTGCAACACTTCTACCTTCAAAAGGAGGAGTCATGGGGAGAAGAACATGAGTGTTGGGCATCATGCTGAGTCCTCATGACTCAGCCCTTCTTAGTGTGAGGCGCACCTTCAGCTCCCGCCCTCTCAGATGTCATCATCTTACAGAAGGATTTAAGCATTGAGCCAGGCAGGCAGCAAAGGGCAAGGTCATCGCGGGATGGGCTCTCCCACCCTGCCCCTGCCCTGCACATTCCTGAGGCCCTGTTGCTGGGGGTCAGGAGTCCAGGAAGAGGGGGGAGGGCCAAGAAGGCAGCTGAACCCGTAGCTCTGGGTCCTGGGGACAGTTACCTGGGCTGCAGGGAGTTTCGCCACCTCGTCAGCGTCTCCGGGGTCAGCTTGGCTTCCAGGTCCTGCATTTTACCCTTGTCGGGGAGGATGAAGAGGGCGCTGTCGTTGCTGGTGTACGTGAGCTCCACCAGTGTGCAGCCCAGCTCCTCGTCCCGGAAGTAAGGGGTTTCCAGGTCAAGGGTCATCATGGGCACCTCCACCGTCTTGTTCTCGCTCACATGGAACTCTGCCTGCTCAGTGTGTTTGGGGTCAAAGCGGGTCTTCCACTGGGCTGGAGGTTGGGGGACAGGTCAAGAGTCTGTGAATACAAGAGCTGTAGTCTCTCCCTCCTCGGCCCTGGTCCTTGAGCGGGGAAGACCCTCCCCACGCCAGAGGCCCCCCATATCATATATCTCTATGATGGGCCTGCTCGGTGTGCACGTACACCTGGGCAGGTGGGTAAGCCCTTGGGGACGGGGGTGAACCCTGCAGGTCAGGATTGGGAAGCGGGATATGAAGCAAAGCTGGTTAGTTGTGCTACAGGAGAAGTTGACAGGAATGTGGAGGGCAAGGGAGAGATGGGGATGAGGCTGGGCCTGGGGAGATATGGGACCGCCTGGTCCTTCAAGGGGACATGTTAGTGACCAAGGCGTTAGTCGTTGGCTTTGTAGGCAGGACACATTTCCCCATGGCCAGTGAGCCCGGCTGGAGCAGGAGCCACACGGGGACCCGGAGGGCAGAGGAGGGGGCTTGGGTGTCCCCCAAGGAAGATGGAGACCTTAGTGCCGGGGGTGGGCTTCTTGGGAGATTGGAGCCTGGGGGCTTCATGGAGGATAAACCCACCCTGCTTCCTGCTTTGTTTCCACCCCTGCCTGTATCCCCACGGTTGGAGACAGGAGGAGAGGGAAAGCTGGGCTGGTGGGTACCCCTGGGGAGGAGAAAGTCCTGGGACAGGTCGGGGTGGTAGGAGGTTAGAACACAGAAAAGTCAAGGAAGAAAGATAGCAGATCTGGCCTGGATTATTAACAATTTTCCAGGGAACTGGGAACCTACGGCTTCATTTACAGAGGAAAACATAGATCCAGGAGGGCTACCCAGGGCTGTGCCAGGAGCTTCCAGTTCAGGGCGAACATGTCCCCCCAGCGGGTGCCCCTTAGGCACCCGACCACCCCGTTGCTCAATGATCATTCCTTGTGTCTTTATTCCATGTCCTTTTGCACTGCTGGCTCCGTGTGTGAAATCTTTCTGCCTTTGCTCTGCCCCTTTTGACTTTCCAGGATGAGGTTTGCAGTGTTGGGTTTCTACCAATGGGACTGGCCGTGGACCAGCTAGAATCTGGAAAAGAGTCTGTCCCAGACGTTGTCCTTCCCTGAGGCTTCCCTCTGGGGCTGGCCTTGCCAATGCTCCCCTCATAGCTATAACGGAGCACAACTGAAGCTCCTTGAGTTGGTCAGGCTGCTCAGAGGCTGTCACAGCATGAAGCCGGTCCCCAGCCCCACCTCCACGCGCTGAGACCAAGTCCCCTTAGAGGGAGCCCAGGTCACACACAGCCCACAGTGTGCAGAGCGGTGGCCTTCCTTGTATGTGTTAAAAGAAGCTGGGGTTCCCGGCCACTCCAGAGTGACCTTAGAGGAAAGCTCCTTCCTCCAGCAGTCAGGCAAGTTTGAGAATAAAAAGGCTCCCTGTGGCTCAGATGGTAAAGAATCCGCCTGCAATGCGTGAGACCTGGGTTCGATCCCTGGGTTGGGAAGATCCCCTGGAGAAGGGAATGGTGACCCACTACAGTATTCCGACCTAGAGAATTCCATGGACAGAGGGGCCTGACAGGCTACAGCCCACGGGGTCACAGAGTCAGGCACAGCTGAGTGACTTTCGCTTCACTGTGGCTCAGACAAAGGGTTAATGGCTCCCCTGCCCCTGTGTGTTGCAATGACAGCTGTGATTTAGGAAACCCCCAAACAGACAAAGACTGCGACCAGGACAGGGTCTTAGTGCCCTAGCTGTCCTCACTGATGACATCTTCCTCTATAATGCCCAGCAACAGGATTGGCTGAGCTGAAATCGAAATGGCTCTGAAGACACAAAACTAGACGTGTGTTTCCTTCTGAGATGAACAGGGCACCCACCTTTAAAGTAGATGCAGTTCACCAGGACCAACACCGTTCTTGGGGAAAGGAACTTGAACAGCTCCTCAATTTTCCCCTGGGTTTTATTCTTCACATAGTCATTTATTAGACTCTTGGCAGCTTCAGGATCCCCGAAGTTGGTCGGGCAGGCCTCGGAGGAGTACAGCACACGGGAATCTTCCCTGAACTTGTCCAGCAGCTTCAGCTGCTCCTGCACAAACATGGCATTGCCCACGTTCAGCTGCAGCTGGTTGCTGGGTCGATTGAGCGCCTGCAGGAGGTGCTGGAAGCCCTGGTGGATCTCTGTCTCCTGGATCTCTGTGAGGTTGAACTTGAGACCTTCCAGGATCTCTGTCAGGGTGGGGCCACGGGCCCCCAGAGACAGGAAGGCCAAGGCCATGGAGACACTCAGCGGGGAGAAGATGACATTCTTATTGGGGTTCTTCAAAGCCAACTGCTTGTAGAGGCTAAAGGCGAAGTCAGTGTTGCTGGAGGCTAATGTGTGGTCATCCACACGTGCCCTTCTGTGTTGGTCCTTCACCACCACATTCTCCGGGAGGCAGTGGACACTGCAGAGCCCAGCCAGCAGCAGCCCCAGAGCCAGGAGGGGGGCCATTCTCTCTGCCCTCATGTCTGAAAACAAAGCTCCTTTCAGTCTCCACGTGTCAGATGACGCCCCAGCCCCCGCCACTGTCCCGCGTGGTCTCTGTTCTCTCGGCCCTGCTGCTCTGGGACCTCCCAGGGGTAGGCACCCTGCTGGGCTCCCAACACACACAAGGAGACTCTGGGCTCCCTCTCACCCTTTGATCAAGTGCTGTGATCGTTAGCAATTTCCCCAGTGGAGAGACTGGGCACAGAGAGGGGAAGGGGCTTTTCCAAGGTCACACAGCAAGCAGTGGGGGAGTGGGGGTGAGGAGCCTGGGGTGCCCGGCTCCAGGGTGGGGAAGCTGGTGATGGGGAGGTGCTGTCCAGCGAGAACCCATCTCCCTCTTCCCGGGAGCTGATACCATCAGAGGGCCCAGGAAGCAGGGCTCCTTTCCCACTGTGCCCCCTCTCTGTCCCCCCAGGAAGGAGCGCTGCACTGATCAGAGGACACAGCGCCTCTCCCCGCCTCTGAGGACAAGGGTGTGACCTCAGGGAGGCTCTCCCATCGGGGTGCCTGGTCCCAGTGAGGGTTCAGGAGAGAGGCCGCCACAGGCAGCGGGAGCCGTGCCGGAGCCTGGCCGCCCTGAGGGGGGCTGCTGTAAAGCACAAGGAGGGCAGAGCGTTCTGCTCACCCCTGCCACGTGGACACGGGGAGGGTGTTTCCATCAAGAACCTGGAAAGGCCTCCTGGTGGGGAGGAGTAGGGTGAGCAGAGTCTCAGAGACCTGGTCGAGGATTGCATTTTGGCTGCTTGTGAGTGCTGTGTGGTGACGAGCATGACTGCACCTCTCTGATCCTCAGTTCCCACCTCCTTCCAACACGTGGACCGGCTCAGGTGACATACAGGAAGAAGGTGCTGGGCTCCTAAGGGGAGTTCCAGACGTGTCACCCCCTCCACTGGCCACCCTCTCTAGGACTCTACAAGCCAGACTGATCCCTGAGGACAGAGGACCGAGCTACTGCCCAGAAGCCTCAGGAGAGACTGAGGTCAAACTGGTGACCTCAGCAAAGAGGGCTGTTTCCCTGCAGCCTCTGGCCCTCATCTCAGAAGAGAGAGAGCTGCTGGGGTGGGAGAGGGGAAGGCGAGAGAGACAAGAGGCAGAGATGGGAGGAGACTGGAGGGGAGAGGAGGAGGGGTGTAGGGCAGGAAGCTGAGCTGATTCTTGTCCAGAGGCCAGGGGAAAGGCCTTCGCACAAGCCTAGGGAGAGAGGCGATCGATTACCTAAACTGTTAGTGTACTCAGGAGTGGTACAATGGTTTTTGCCAAGTGAGCTAACCGTTTTCTTCCAAAACTTATTCCTGGAGGAATAGTGCTTTTTCATCTGTTCTGGTTGGAGGGTTGCCTCTGCCTCTGAGAAGCCTGTCTTTTCAATGCCGAACAGACACACCTGGCAGCTTGGCCGGGGGCCTGGAGGGACAGTGAAGTGCAGGAATCGCCCCTGGAGACCCCTCTGCCCAGAGAGACCTGGGCACTAATTCCGTCCCCAGGGCTCTCTGAGAGCAGCGCCCTGTGCCAGGCAAGGAGAAGCACCTCAGAGCCCTCGGGGGACCTCTGACCTGACGCTGGATGCTCAGCTGGATGGGCTACAGCTCGCTCGAATCTCAACCCCAGACTCAAAAGCAGAAATGCCCCCAGAAGCCCTGGTGACACATCCCTCCCTTTGCGGGATGAACACTGAGACCCAGAGAGAGGACTGGTCTTCAGAAGACTCAGAACCCTCCCAGCATCAGACACACATTCTCCCGCCTCCCTTGTGCCTCAGGCCCTACCGACCCCTGACCGAGGCCAGAACCACCCTGGGAAAGGGGTCCCTTGGCTCCCAGTGTGGGAGCATCACGGATTACCTGCCTGGGAGAGTGGGATGTGGGGAATGGATCCAAAGTCACCGTCTGCTTGCATGCAGGTGTTTCATGACTGCATTTGTCTATTTATCCTGCAAAACCTCTTCTCTGGCTTGCGAAATGTAGGAGGGAACAAGACCTCATCCTGGAAATGAGCAGACGAACATTTCTGGTAACAGGATTTGTTAGGTGTACGCAAACAATCTAGTTACCGAAATAGATGTTTTTCCCCTTAAAAAATAGCCAGTAAATAAACACACATAAAAATCTTTCCCATGTTAGAGTTCTCTTCTGTTTATGAAATACTCACTGAGGAAGATGTGACAACTCAGAAAACATCAAATGAATCATTGAAAACTACTCCAAATTATTGTTCTTTTTAAAGAGTTATTGACTCTGTTTTATAAGTGTTTTATTCCTGGTCTGATATCCTCTTTAAGGATCATGGAGAAACCTCAAAAATGTAGAGACGGGCTTGTAAAATATTTCCCAGAATGCTAGTGCCCAGAGAAATCCAAGTTAACATTGTGCTGTGTTTCTTTATTAATCACTTTTCTTTAAGTGTGTGTGTGTGAGTGTGCAATATACTATTTGTTTACAGCTTGATTTGTAAGTTGAAGCACTCCTCCCCCATTCCCACAGAAGCGGTGTGAGCCTGAGGTCCCCAAAGGGTGTCAGGAGTACAAGTGTCTGGGGCCTCCGGTCTCCAGCACCATCTGTTTTGGGGAGCTGCTGTGACTTGGACATCACCCTGTTGTCCTTCACTATTGGTTCACCCTAGGAGCTGATTGTCCTCCATTCTTGACCTTGCAGTCTCCTTAGCTGTCGCAATGAGATAATTTCAGGTATTTCCTGGGCTCATGGGAAAAACCTGTCCCTTCCTCCATCATAGTCACATCCCTCCAGCCATGACAATCCCTGCCAGACTTCTGGGGACCGCTGGGGTTCTACCAAGCATAGTTTGCAACCAACTGACTTAATGGTGTTGGGCTCCCCTGATGGCTCAGCAGGAAAAGAATCTGCCAGTAATACAGGACACCCAGGTTCAACCCCTGGGTCAGCAAGGATCCCTGAAGCAGGAAATGGCAACCCGCTCTGATATTCTTGCCTGAAAAATCTCATGAACAAAGGAGCACAGCAGGCTAAGGTCCAGAGAGGTTGCAAAGAGTTGGACGTGACTGCAAAGGAAGCAGCACAGTGATAGCTTAGAGTTGAGGGTATGGCTTTGGAATGAGGTAAGTGTCAATCCTATGCAATATTGCTCTTTACAGCATCAGACCTTGCTTCTATCACCAGTCATATCCACAGCTGGGTATTGTTTTCGCTTTGGCTCCATCCCTTTGTTCTTTCTAGAGTTATTTCTCCACTGATCTCCAGTAGCATATTGGGCACCTACTGACCTGGGGAGTTCCTCTTTCAGTATCCTATCATTTTGCCTTTTCATACTGTTGATGGGGTTCTCAAGGCAAGAATACTGAAGTGGTTTGCCATTCCTTTCTCCAGTGGACCACATTCTGTCAGACCTCTCCACCATGACCTACCCATCTTGGGTTGCCCCACGGGCATGGCTTAGTTTCATTGAGTTAGACAAGGCTGTGGTCCTAGTATGATTGGATTGACTAGTTTTCTGTGAGTATGGTTTCAGTGTGTCTGCCCTCTGATGGCCTCTTGCAACACCTACCATCTTACTTGGGTTTCTCTTACCTTGGGCGTGGGGTATCTCTTCACGGCTGCTCCAGCAAAGTGCAGCCGCTGCTCCTTACCTTGGATGAGGGGTATCTCCTCACCGCCGCCCTTCCTGACCTTCAACATGGGAT
>SJYT01030529.1:148589-190020 GCA_006410635.1 Cephalophus harveyi
CAGAGGATGAGATGGCTGAATGGCATCACTGACTCAATGAACGTGAATCTGAGTGAACTCCGGGAGATGGTGATGGACAGGGAGGCCTGGCGTGCTGCGATTCATGGGGTTGCAAAGAATCGGACAGGACTGAGCTACTGAACTTAACTGAAGTGTCAATCCAGATAGTACTGCTTACCAGCTGTGTTTTCCCACAATATTTATTGAAAATCTGTGGACTTTAATCTCTTTATCTCTAAAATGCAGATAAGAACACTTCCCTTACTGGAAAGAGGTGGGGGAGGCATGTCTATGAAGAGTTAATCAAATAACACTAGGTGTAAGCTCCAGTAGAACAAAATTTTGTTTCTTTTTCATAGTGCTGCATGCTTACTGAATTTCATAGATATTCATTGACAGTAAGATACTGAGATGGTAAAAAAGAGTTTGGCCTCATCCATCCTGAATTCATTATCTGTGTCCTTTGACTCTCTAGTAATTTCCAGAATTGACTGTATATTTTAAAGTTGCAGAGAACCCCAAAGAAATTAGTGGCTAAAACAAGACTACAGTTTATTTTTCTCTTGTCCTGATATAAGCAGTGGTGGGTTGAAATGGTGATTCCAATTTGTCAGGGACCCAGTCTGCTTGTATTCTTCACTTTTTTTTTGCCAGGTCCTAGAGGGCTCTTTGCCACATCTACCTTCCATTTAATGGGAGTCAAGAGGGGAAGCTGGCTTGAAACTCAACGTGCAAAAAAGTAAGATCATAGCATCCATTCTCATCACTTCATGGCAAATAGAAGGAGAAATAGTGGAAACAATGGCATATTATTTTCTTGGGCTCCAAATCACTGTGAACTGTGACTGCATCCATGAAATTAATAGATACTTGTTCTTTGGAAGGAAAGCTATGACAAACCTAGACAGCATATTAAAAACAGAGACATTATTTTGTTCACAAAGGTGTGAATAGTCAACACTATGGTTTTTCCAGGAATCATATAAAGATGTGAGAGTTGGATCATAAAGAAGCTGAATGCTGAAGAATTGATACTTTTGAATTGTGGTGCTAGAGAAGACTCTTGAGAGTTCCTTGGACTGCAAGGAGATCAAAACAGTCAATCCTAAAGGAAATCAAGCCTGAATATTCATTGGAAGGAATGATGCTGAAGTTGAAACTCCAAATACTTTGGCCACTTGATGCAAAGAGCCAACTCACTGGAAAAGACCCTGACATTGGGAAAGACTGAAAACAGGAGGAGAGGTGAGAGGCAGAGGATGAGATGGTTGGATGGCATCACCAACTCAATGGACATGAGTTTGAGCAAACTTGGGGAGATGCTGAAGGTCAAGGAAGCCTGGTGATCTGCAGTCCATGGGGTCACAAAAAGTCGGACATTACTTGAGACTGAACAACAACAATTTTTGATGGTTTTATCTTTTTAGGCTGGAAAACAAACCCTAGATGTAAGGCAGGGGGGAGATAATATTCTATCTTGGTGGGGGTGGGGGTGAAGTACACTTTGGAGGGTGGTCCCAAGTTGGCAGAGAAACAGAACAGGGAGACTACTTTCTCCCCTACAAATTCATCAAAAGATCATTTGAATGCTGAATGACTTCCACAAAACAACTTCTGAATGCTGGCAGAGGACACCAGGCACCCAGAAAGGCAGCCCGTTCTCTTCCAAAGGAGGTAGAACAATTTATAAAAGACAAAAAGAGAGACAAAAGAGTTAGGGATGACAGGGACCCATCCTGAGGAGGGAATCATGAAGGAGGAGAAGTTTCCACACAGCAGGAAACCCTTTCATCAGTAGATCTGTGGGGAGTTTTGGAATCTCAGAGGGCAACATAACCGGGAAGAAAAAAAAAAACAAAAACAAACCCACAGAATATGCACCTAACCACAGCTGCCAGCAGAGAAGTAGCCCAGGTGCTCGCCTCTGCCATCAGCAAATGGGGGCTGGACAGGGAGGCATGGGCTGTATGCTTAGGATAAGGACTGGGCCTGAATGCCCTGAGGACAATCTGAGGGAACTTAGGTGAGACCGCAACCCAAAATGTGGGATATCCAGAGAGAGAAAAAAAGAGAGAGAACTTTCTAGCAAAAGGCTCTTAACCTAATGTGCAACCTGGCCCTCTCACAGAACAAAGGATTGAGGGAACAACAAAGGAAAGCTAGCCGCCTGCATACAGGCCCCTCCCCCACCACCGGAGGCAGAGAGGCAGGCGAGCCACAGCCAGAGTTGGAAGGCAAGGGGCAATCTTGGCCCCAGAGACGGCACCCTCCACCAAACAGTGAGCAGTCTCTCAGTTGCTAACCATGTCTTCCTGGGATCCTGGACGGTTGACATCCGCCAGGAGGGTTGCAGCCTGAGATCAGCTCCCCAGAGGACACACACGGCACATCTGAGACGGTGCTCTCTGGGGTAGGGGGTGGGGCTGTTGGAAACAGAGCAGCTGGAACCGGGGAGGTGATTAAGATGCACAGCCCACCTGGGACAGTGCCCTCACCAAGCACCTGGTCACCTGAGCTGCTCGGACCTGGGAAGGGCACAAAACACATGCCCAGCTGAATCTGTGCCCTTGTGTAGTACATGAGAAACTGAACCTGAGCAGCTTAGACCTGGAAAGTGCACGAAATGCAGGCCTGCTTTGGTCAGTGCCCTTGCAGAACAACCTGGAGCCTGAGCAGTGTAGACCCAGAAAGCACATGCCGCTGTGAGCTGGGGCAAACTCAGTGTGGTCCATACACTGCGAGCACTCCCAACACACTCCAGCGATATTTGTTTACAGTGTTCCTCCCTCCCCACAACACAACTGAAAAGGGAGCCTAAATAAAGTGATCACCTTCACCCCCTTGTGTCAGGGTGGAAATTAGGCACTGAAGAGACTGGGAAAGAGAGGAAACCAAAATAAGCAAAGAAGAGGGAACTGCTCTGGAAGTGACAGGTGCAACAGATTAAAACCCTGTAGCTAACATTGACTAAGCATTGGAGGGGACTGCTAGACCTTGAGAAGAAATACAAGCTGGAACAAGGAACTATCTGAAACTGAACTGACCCCACACTGCTCACAAAAGCTCCAGAGAAATTCTTAGATATATTTTTACTATTATCACTTTTCAATTTTTTTAATTTTTAAGTTCTTTATTACTCCTTTATTTTTCATTTTTATAACCTACTATTATNGTTCCATCACTTCACGGGAAGTAGATGGGGAAACAGTGGAAACAGTGTCAGACTTTATTTTTTTGGGCTCCGAAATCACTGCAGATGGTGATTGCAGCCAAGAAATTAAAAGACGCTTGCTCCTTGGAAGAAAAGTTATGACCAACCTGGATAGCATATTCAAAAGCAGAGACATTACTTTCCCAACAAAGGTCCGTCTAGTCAAGGCTATGGTTTTTCCAGTGGTCACGTATGGATGTGAAAGTTGGACTGTGAAGAAAGCTGAGTGCCAAAGAATTGATGCTTTTGAACTGTGGTGTTGGAGAAGACTCTTGAGAGTCTCTTGGATTGCAAGGAGGTCCAACCAGTCCATCCTAAAGGAGAGCAGTCCTGGGTGTTCATTGGAAGGACTGATGCTGAAGCTGAAACTCCAGTACTTTGGCCACCTCATGTGAAGAGTTGACTCACTGGAAAAGACCCTGATGCTGGGAGGGACTGGGGGCAGGAGGAGAAGGTGACGACCGAGGATGAGATGGCTGGATGGCATCACCGACTCGAGAAGTAAGTTTGGGTAAACTCTGGGAGTTGGTGATGGACAGGGAGGCCTGGAATGCTGTGATTCATGGTGTCGCAAAGAGTCGGACACGACTGAGCGACTGAGCTGAACTAACTGATTAAAAAGAATGCATTTGAATCAGCCCTATTATACAGAGGGAAGTAAATCAGAAAGAAAAACACCAATATAGTACATTAACACATATATATGGAATGTAGAAAGATGGCAACGATGACCCTATATGCGAGACAGCAAAAGAGACAGAGATATAAAGAACAGACTTTTGGACTCTGTGGGAGAAGGCTAGGGTGGGTTGATTTGAGAGTACAGCACTGAAACATGTATATGAAACATGTGTGAAATAGATCATCAGTCTAAGTTGGATGCATGAAACAGGGCACTCAAAGCCGGTGCAATGGAACAACCTGAAGGGATGGGATGGTGGGGAGGGAGCTGGGAGGGAGTTCAGGATAGGGGACACTTGTACACCCATGGCTGATTCATGTCAGTTATGGCAAAACCACCACAGTATTATAAAGTAAATAGCCTTCAATTAAATGTATTAATTTTTTTTTAAGTACACTTTGGATGAAAGACTTGGTATCTAATTTCCGAGAACATTTGTACCCAACACCCAATTTAGACCATAGAGAAAGGAAAGCCCATATGAAAAGAAGGCCATACTAAACAAATAAATTGACTATGATATGGCAAAAAAGAAAGTAAGACAATTTTAGTCACAGTAGGAAACATAAGGAGAAGAAAAAGGAGTAAAAAGAAAGCAAAACATAAATCTAAATGATAATACAGGGAATACTTGGGAGAAAATATTTTGCAAAGAGAACCAAAACAATACTTTCCATCCTAGTATGTGATCTTGGCAGTTCCTGGCTCGGCCTGTATGACTGTCAACCGTTATGGTGGAGGACAAGTGATGCCTGTGATTTCTGAGTTTAGAACAGCACTGTGAGGAGGGCCAAGCCACATGGAAGTAACCCATGTACGTGTCCTGACCACAGTTCAGCTGAGATCTTTGTTCACAGCCAGCATCAACCACCAGGCATGTGAGTAAGGAAGCATTCCATGGCTTCAGTCAGCCATGGTCCGTGAGAAAGCACAGGAGACACCCAGGGTGAAAACAGCCTTACTGAGCCCAATCAGAATTGAATGCCAAAATTGTGAGAGACAATAACAAGAAATGATTGTTGTTTTATAAGATGACATTTGTATAACCAGTAAAAAAATTTTTAATTGAAGGCAAACTATTGATTTCTTTTGACAAAATATAAGACAATTCATTACCAGTATACCTGCATTACAAAAAATGTTAAAGCAAGTTCTTGGGACAGAAGGTAAACAGGCAAATAAAAACTTGTACAGAGGAATAAAGAGTGCCAAAAATAATTAAAAGTTGTTTTTGTTTTTTTTTTCTGATTGTGAATCTCTTTGATGGGCAATTACTGTGCGTAGAAAATAAAAGTTGCAGTGTATTATGGGATTTAAGACATGTGAATTACAGAAAAGAGAACAAGAGCACATGGGATAAAGGGAGAAAAAAACAAGAATACTGAGATAAGATTTTATACTTTACTGGAAGTGATATAGTATTATCAGATACATATTGATGAGTTAAAGATTTATTGTACATTCTCAATACACTGAAAAAATACACAAACTAAGAAGTATAAGTTTTAATCCAACAGTTGAGTGAAATAAAAACATGAAAACTCCTCAAATAATCCAAAAATACAGCAAGAGGAAAAACAAAACAAACTACAGACGGATCAAATGTAAAACAAATAGAAAGTTAGAAGATCTACCCCAGTCATAGCACTAATCCCTTCTTGTGACTAAAATTATAGCTGGACTGTAGCCCAGCAGACTGCTGTGTCCATGGCATTCTCCAGGCCAGAATACTGGAGTGGGTCGCCACGACCTCTTCCAGTGGATCTTCCCGACCCAGGGATCAAACTCACCTCTCTTAGGTCTCCTGCATTGTCAGGCGAGTTCTTCACCACTAGCGCTGCCTGAGAAACCCATCATTCACCCTTACGGAAATGCAAATCAAAACTACAGTAAACACTACCTCAAATCTAGGAGGCATATATTAATAATAATAATAGATACTAAACAACACGTGTTGTCGAGGATATGGAGAAATGAACCCATCGTACATTGTTGGTGAGAAAGTAAAATGGTGCAGTTGCTCTAGAAATTGGTTTGGTGGTTCTTCAAAGAGCTAAATGTAGAATGAGCACATGAGCCAGCAATTCCATGCCTATGTACACACAGGGAAAATGAAAACGTGCCCACATAACAGCGTACACATGACTGTTTAGAGCAGCTTATTTATAATACCCCAGAAACCTAAAACAGCAAAACGATCAGCAAAGTGACAAATGGACAAACACAGTGCTGTATACTCAGACAATGGAGCACTCTTCAGCCACAGAAAGGTACGAAATACTGATACACACGCAAAGTGGATGAATCTTGACAATGTTATGATACATGAAAGAAGCTGGTCACCAAAGGCCATGTATCGTATTATTCCCTTTATATAAAATATCCACATGTTAAATCCAGGGATACCAAAATCATATTAGTAGTTACCATGCCCTGGGGAATGGGTATAATGGGGAGTAAGAGCTTAAAAGGTATGGGATTTCCTTTGGGGGTGATTAAAATAATTAGAAACTAAAAAAAAAAAAGATAGTTTCACAGCATTGTGAATGTGATAATCATCATTAACTTTTATACTTTAAAATGGTTAATTTTATGTCATGCAAATTTCACTTCAGTAAAGAGAGACTTAAGGGGAGAGTAATTAAATGCCTTGTGTAGACATTGTGTAGACATTGCTTGGAATTTAATTTAAAAAGAATTTGTTTTTTAAGTTTAGGCACCCATCAGGGTAGTGATAACTTGATATTTGATAATATTAAGGACTTATGCTTATTTTTCGGAGAAGGCAATGGCACCCCACTCCAGTACTCCTGCCTGGAAAATCCCATGGGCAGAGGAGTCTGGTAGGCTGCAGTCCATGGGGTCAATAAGAGTCCGGCATGACTGAGCGCCTTCACTTTCACTTTTCACTTTCATGCATAGGAGAAGGAAATGGCAACCCACTCCAGTGTTCTTGCCTGGAGAATCCCAGGGATGGGGGAGCCTGGTGGGCTGCTGTCTATGGGGTCGCACAGAGTCGGACACGACTGAAGCAACTTAGCAACAGCAGCAGCATGTTATTTTTAAGCATGATATGCCATTTTAAGTATTTTTAAAATTCTTATGATTAAAATAACAAGATGTGTAAGATTTGCTACAAAACAAATCCCAAAAAGGGAAAGGGTTAGGAGGCAGGGAATAATTGTATTGGCCCCATGTTAATAATGACTGAAACTGCTGATATGTATGTGAGTTTATGTCATCCTCTCTATTTTTGCAATGCCTGAATTTTTCCATGAAAACCAAAAGTCCTTGAGGGAGACACTGTGGTTTGTTTCCCAGTGCTTAATGCATTCTCGGTGGCTTCCCTGGTGGCTCAGAGGTTAAAACGTCTGCCTGCAATGCAGGAGACCTGGGTTCGATCCCTGGGTTGGGAAGATCCCCTGGAGAAGGAAATGGCAACCCACTCCAGTATTCTTGCCTGGAGAATCCCATGGACGGAGGAGCCTGGCAGGCTACAGTCCACAGGGTCACAAAGAGTCGGACATGACTGAGCAACTTCACTTTCACTTTCAATGCATTCTCAGCATGAAATAGGGGCTCAAGAGTGAATGAAGGAAGGAGGGAAGGCGTGGACACCACGCATATCATCATAACCTTTGCGTTCCTTCCTTTTACAACATCAAGCAAACATCAAGAGAAAGAATTGAAGATCCTGACAAGTCAAGGAAAACTGAGACTGTATGTGTTTATGTCCAGGCAGTAAATGAGCAGAATAAAAATAAGACATGGGAAACAAGACTCTTAAGAGTCCCCTGGACTGCAAAGAGATCAAACCAGTCAGTTCTAAAGGAAATCAGTCCTGAATAGTCATTGGAAGCACTGATGCTGAAGCTGAAACTGCAATACTTCGGCCACCTGATGCAAAGAACTGACTCCTTGGAAAAGACCCTGATGCTGGGAAAGATTGAAGGCTGGAGGAGAAGGGGACAACAGAGGGTGAGATGTTCGGATGGCATCACTGACTCGATGGACAGGAGTTTGAGCAAAGTCCGGGAGTTGGTGATGGGCAGGGAAGCCTGACGTGCTGCAGTCCGTGGGGTTGCAAAGCATCAGACACGACTGAGCAACTGAACTGAACTGGCAGTAAACAAACCTGGGAGCAGATGCAGTCTGGCTCACACCCGTTAACCCGTGCTCACCCTGCTTCTGCACTCAGTCTGGAGGCCACCTGTGTGCCACCGCTGCCATCAGGCCAGCTCGGGGAGCAGAAGGCTTTCGAGCTGTAGAAGTGTTGCAAACACTCTCTCTGTTGAGTACATACTAACTTTTCTGCTGCATTAAAAAAAAAAAAAAAATGAAGAAGCTGCTCATCCCCCTCCAGGAACACCCAGACCTGGATGCAGATGCATCCTGGGCTGTGGTAACCAGCTCCTTGCACACCTGGACCCAGGACAGGAGGGTCGTAGCCCCGAGCTGGGGCAGCTCAGTCTCCTCCAGGGCAATGTCAGGTGGCCCTGGCCAAAGGGCAAACAGCTATGAGCATCACCATTCAGGCAGGAAAGGAGTTAATTCTCAAGAGAAAGACTCGGGATGTTTGTATTGCCTCTGGAGCCATCCGACTCTGGAAGAACCATTTCAGTGACCTCCTATCTTCTCACACATGTTCATACATGTACACACGCACACTCTCTCACACACACACTCTACCGTTTATCCCACTGTCAATGAGAAAACTGAGGGCCAAGGAGGCCCACCCCTGTGCTACAGGGCAGAGTGGCCTTTCTCCATCTCACTGACACCCTCAGACTGTGCCCATTCCCATGGCCCCACGTCTCTCACCCTCAACTCTTTCTGCCCTAGGCTGTGTCCTCCCACACAGTCTCAGACCCACGACTGCGTGTCTCTCTGGGCCGTGTTTTCAGGCCTCTCCACCTCCATCCTCAGCCCTGCAGATGGTATCTCAAACTCCACAAGGAGGCTGCGAAGGAGAGAGACAGAGAGCCCATGACTCGGAAGGGCAAGCACCAGGAATTCCTGGAATCAGACATCAGGGAACCCCTTGCGGAGCCTGGCAGATCTGCAAGACGTCATGGTCCCCTCTGTCCCATCTCAGGCTTCCCCCTACCCCACCCGCAGGGCAAATATCACTTAGCATGTGACGTTGGCTCCTACACTGCAAATCAGCAGAGGCCTTGGAGCAAAGAAGACACCAGAGCATCCTATCAGGGAACCCACCTGTCCCTCACGGGGGAAGTCTTGACCTTAACCCTCATCCTCCACTGGTCAGGATCCCCTCCCACCTTCTCCATCCCAGGCACTCGGCTCTCTCCAGGGATTCTGGGCACCAGCCCCCTGGCTTCTTCCCGTGCAGCCCCGGGTTAGCGGTGCTGTCAAGCCACATCTAATAGCCATCCCTTAGGACGGTGCCATGCTGCAGCCCTGTGGCTGGTCACCCCACCCCCTGAATCTCTCCTGAAGTGAAGTGAAGTCGCTCAGTCATGTCCGACTCTTTGCGACCCCATGAACTGGGGCCCACCAGGCTCCTCCATCCTTGGGATTCTCCAGACAAGAATACTGGAGTAGGTTGCCATTTCCTTCTCCTAAGCTCACACAAACAGACCCAAAGAACTCTTATATATAACAGCATCTTTATAACACACAAGCCAACTTCAGCCCAGCTCTTGCCAGGCTGAAGGCTAAACTCTAGAAAAGTTGACTGCACCCCCTCTTAGCTCTCCTTCTCTTGCCTTCCAGTCAGGGTGGGGCTTCTCTCATTCTGCTCACCTTGTCCTTGCTCTGCCCACGTGTGGCTTTAGATCACTGCATCCCAAGAACCACTCATTCTCTCCTTACCCCTAACTCCCCTTCCCTGTCTGCTGTCTGCCTCTCCCGTGGTCCTGGGGTGATGGCTTTTCTCCCTGGCTCCCCACTCCTGCCCACTCTGTTCCTCTCCCTGGTGCCTTGCCTTTTTGGGTGTCCTCCTCTTTGCACCCCTTGGCACTCAGCTTCGGGGACCTCCTTCCATCCGTGCTCACCTGTCCATCCTGGGAGGATCAATCCTGATGCTTTCCTCCTGCCTGATTCTCTCCTGAACTTCCCCTGAGCAGATCCCTTCGCTGCCTCCTGGGAACCATGCAAATCTCCTCACATCAACCCTCTGTTTAAACCCCTTTAAAGCTGCCTAGGACCCTATGGAATTTCCCAGAACCCTCGCTGAGTCCCAGGCCACCGGTTTTCCAGCGGCTCCATCACGGCCCCGTGCTCCCTGCCACCCCTCACTTTCTGCTCCAGTTGTGCCCAATTTCTTTCCCTTTCTTGAAAATGTCCCCCTCACGTTTTCTCTTGCTGGCAACACTCTGCTCTCTGTTTACCCACAACCTTCTACCTTTCCTCTGCTGGGAGCTCTGCAATCCCCTCCTCCAGGAAGCCTTCCCTGACTTCCCGCTGAGCCTGATCCTCCCCTCTCAGCCTCCAATCCCTTTGTTCATCACTCATCTTCCCCATTATATTCTAAGTCCCATGAGGGCCATTGCTGCAAAAATCTTTATGGGCAGAGTGGCTTTGTGGTTTAGAGTGTTTCTCTGACATCCATCTGGTTGGGATAACATCTTGCTGGCAGTAATTTCTAGCTGTGGGGGAATTACTGGGCCTCTCTGTTCCTCAGTTTCCCCATTGGTAAAATGGGATGAGTTACAGCAAGCATCTCATGGGACACAAGGACTAAATGGGTTATTCCAGGTAGAGGTCTTAGCAGCTTGCTTGGAAGAGAGATCTCCTCCAAGAGACGTCAGTTATGGGTGACGTCATTGTTACCGTGTGCTCTCCCTGGGGATCTCACAGCCCCAGTACATCAGGGGGATGAAGGGCTGTGTGTTGCTCTTATTACACATCATGTGTCTATTGCTCTTTCACTCCTAGGAGCACCATATTGGCGGCTGATGGAGATCCTCTGTCAGGGGAGGAGGTGGAATTGGCCAGGAGGTAGAGGAGCTCAGCTGGGAACCTTGAAGTAGCTGTTCTCCCAGGTTGGGGTGCTGGGGGGACAGAGGGATGATCCTGGGGGAGGAGGCCTAGCTCAGCTGCAGGAAGGAGGGGTCCAGGGGCATGTGCCAGAAGAGGTCAGGGTCAGTGCCCCTGCAAGTGAGCACCAGGGCACATCCCAGGCCCTGAGGAGGAAGGAGTGAACATTGACCTGGACCCAGAGCCCCTAGAGGTAGGCAGCAAGGGCCCCTCACAGTTCTAGTCCTGAGGTCCAGTGGGCTTGGTCACATGTGCAAAGCCTGCTCCTGGGCCGGCTGGTGAGGCTGAGGCAGAAGGGCCCAGAGGTGGGGTGGGCTGAACGTGTTGGTAGGTTGGGAGGCTTGGCCTTGGGGCCCAGCAGCAGGGCGGAGACGCACAGGAAAGCATTCAGTCCAAGGAAGGGGCTTTATTGTTCTGTGGCTCAGAGGCCCCTTGTCACCAGGACATACACCCCCTGTGCACCTGGAGCCCCTGGCATTGTAGCTGTCATCTTCCAAGGATGAGCAGAGGGGGCCAGGCTGCTCCCAGGGACCTGGGCACCCAGCTCCTTAGGGAGGAGGGGAGCTCTAGGTTTCCTTGGGGTTGGTGACTTTGCCCAAAAAGATGATGCTCTGAGTGTCTTTGAAGTATATGGAAACCAGAAAGGGCCTGTTGAAATCGACAGTAACTGCGTGCCAGGATGAAGTCATCATTCTGACAGCTGTGACAGCAGCTCCTTCTGTGCCCTCCTCGCCCACGTCGAGCACGGCCTTGTGGACCACCTGTGGGGACGCCGGAACATTACCCACTGGAGACGGGGGAGGCAGGGTGTGAGCAGGGGCCTGAGCGCCTCTGGGGACCTACGTTCATCCACCTGCTCCTGGTCTGTCACTGCGCTGTCAACCTGCTCCATCTGTCTGTCTTCCCATCCAACTATCAGCTGATTTGCCGTTGTGATGCATGGATGTGGAAAGTGAAGCTGAGAGTCCTGGGCCCAGGGTCAGAGAGGCAAAGAGCAGGGGCTCCTGGACCTGGATCCCTCTCTGTCTGAGTCCACAGACTCTGCTGGCCCCCAGGCACCCCCTAGTGTAGGGGGGAGGGGCCAGATCGAGGCACTTTTCTTGCAAGGAACTGTCCACAGCCCTTCCATGCCGAAGTTACAGATGAGCGGTACTGCCTTCTGCCCCGCGGTGGCCCCAGCTGACGTGTCCGTGAGCCCTCAGCTACTTTGCCTAGGATTGGCTTTCCAGCCCTGGACCTCAAGGCCCTGTGGCCCCTGTGTCTCCTTTACCAGGCCCTCTGGCAGGTGGGGTACAGGGGAGACTGCAGGGCTGCCCAGCTACCCCCATTCATTCTAACTTCTTTGCTTCTAGGATGGCAGTACCAGGACCCCTGGTGTCCTTCTCTCCTGCTCTCAGTATATATTCATCACGATAGCCTTGAGCCATTGTTAGTACCTCTTACCTGCTCTGCCAGTTTCTTCATGCTGGGTAAGAACTATCACCATATTTTGAGGGCCACAGGACCTTAATTATTTGCCTCTTTAGGCGTGAAAAGTAGAGCTTGGCACGGGGTCCCCCACTGATTCCACTCTAGGGGAATTCTTTCCCAATGATGGACTCCTGGTCACATTATATTTCAGGGAAGTTGGGGACAACTCCCAATATGATTGTAACCCAGTCCTGGGGAGGGTGATTAATTTATAGGAAATTCAATGAGTTTGCAAATTCAGAATTAGCCAAACATCTGCCTGTCTGCCCCCATTCAAGCTCCTATAAAAAGGATGAATTGTCCAAAGTTTAGATTTACCTGAGAAACTGTCAGCTTGTGGTCATTTGTGATTCCTGAGAAGTCCGCATCGTTGGTGAAGATTTTCTTTATATCCAGCTGGGAAAGGACGTCTTTCAGCTGATAGTCGCTGGAGATTGTAAACCTTGGCAGGCTGAGTTGATGTATATTTCTAGGAAATGAGAAAGATAAACTTGAACTCATGTTGGACAGTGTCTGCCTTTCTTCCACCTCACAGTTTGATCTTTTGTGGTTTCATCTCCAACCACCTCCTTAACACTGGAAAGATAAACTTTCTTCCTCAGTGTCTAGACCCCCTCAGGCTCAGTTCACTTCAGTTGCTCAGTCGTGTCCGACTCTTTGCGACCCCATGAATCGCAGCACGCCAGGCCTCCCTGTTCATCACCATCTCTCGGAGTTCACTCAGACTCACATCCATCGAGTCAGTGATGCCATCCAGCCATCTCATCCTCGGTCGTCCCCTTCTCCTCCTGCCCCCAATCCCTCGCAGCATCAGAGTCTTTTCCAATGAGTCAACTCTTCACATGAGGTGGCCAAAGTACTGGAGTTTCAGCTTTAGCATCAATCCTTCCAAAGAAATCCCAGGGTTGATCTCCTTCCGAATGGACTGGTTGGATCTCCTTGCAGTCCAAGGGACTCTCAAGAGTCTTCTCCAACACCACACTTCAAAAGCATCAATTCTACGGCGATCAGCCTTCTTCACAGTCCAACTCTCACATCCATACATTACCACAGGAAAAACCATAGCCTTGACTAAACGGACCTTAGTCTGCAAAGTAATGTCTCTGCTTTTGAAAATGCTATCTAGGTTGGACATAACTATTCTTCCAGTCCAGCATTTCTCATGATGTACTCTGCATAGAAGTTAAATAAGCATGGTGACAATATACAGCCTTGACGTACTCCTTTTCCTATTTGGAACCAGTCTGTTGTTCCATGTCCAGTTCTAACTGTTGCTTTCTGACCTGCATACAGATTTCTCAAGAGGCAGGTCAGGTGGTCTGGTATTCCCATCTCTTTCAGAATTTTCCACAGTTTATTGTGATCCACACAGTCAAAGGCTTTGGCATAGCCAATAAAGCAGAAATAGATGTTTTTCTGGAACTCTCTTGCTTTTTCCATGATCCAGCGGATGTTGGCCATTTGATCTCTGGTTCCTCTGCCTTTTCTAAAGCCAGCTTGAACATCAGGGAGTTCACGGTTCATGTATTGCTGAAGCCTGGCTTGGAGGATTTTGAGCATTACTTTACTAGCATGTGAGATGAGTGCAATTGTGCGGTAGTTGGAGCATTCTTTGGCATTGCCTTTCTTTGGAATTGGAATGAAAACTGACCTTTTCCAGTCCTGTGGCCACTGCTGAGTTTTCCTGACTGCAAGAGTCTAATATCCCTAGGGCTGGGGCTGTGGTGTTGCCCACAAAGGTCCTCGCCTCTCCCCTGCAAGTTTGCAGGCAAGGAAAATACCGTCCTCTGACAGGGATTTCACAATTGCTAGGAGACTGTGCCTGGGAGGCTGCTCCACGGGCACCAGGAAGGCTTCCTGCAGGAGGTGGCATGGAGCCTGAGTCCCAGGGGAGGAGATGGATGTGACTGGGTGAAGAGGAGCCTAGGAGGAAGTGGATGCACTTGCAGGAATGTGGGAAGCCAGAGGGGCTGTTCCACAGCACAAGGGCGGCCTGAGTGTGGGTGGCAGGGAAGGAAGGAGCTGAACAGGGGCTTGGAGGGGACATGGAGGGCTGAGGGCTGCAGTCAGGGGACTTGGGGACATGAATCATCCAATTCAGAGTCTCCATCTTGCCTTCCCAGTTGAGGACAGGACAGCTTCAGCTTCAGAGCAGAGCCGCCAGCAGGTTCTTGGAGTAAGAGATGCTGTCTCCCACCCCGAGGCCTCCCTCCCTCTCTCTCTCTCTCTGTATTTCCCTTAAGACTCTTGTCAGGCTATCTGGTCTTAGATGCCAAATATGAGGAGGCTGAGACTCCTCTTAAACTGTGGGGTGTCCCCCCATGACTGCCTGCACCCCCTCCCTACCCACCCCTGCAGACCCTGGCCCAGCCCTGCCTCTCTCTCTTGTCCCCATGAGATCGGTCTCCTGAATCCCACCTTCTGGCCTGTGTGTCTACCCTCCATTTACCCAGAGCCCGACCCCTCCCCACGCTTTGCTCCTCCTGGTCCAGCCCCATCGCCCTCCCCTGGGTGACCCACCTGGGCTCCTGGTGGCCTCCCTGCCTCCATGCATGTCCTCTGCCATCTGCTTTCCACTCAGCACCCTGGGTGGTTCTTCTAAAACATCACTCAGATCTTTTACTTGTTGACTCAAAACCTTGTGATGAATTTCCATTTCCCTTAGATGGTGGGGGAGTCAAGGGGTCTGCAAGGCCTTGGGTGACCTTAGTCCTCCCCGAGGACCCCGACCTCACCCAGCTTCCCCCCTCACTCCCTCTGCTCTCCTGCTCTGGCCTCACTAATCCTAAACCACACCAGGCTCGCTCCTGCCTCAGGGGTTTTGCACTAGCTGTTCCTTTGGTCAGCAATGCTATTCCCTGCAACATCCACATGACTCAGTCCCTCACCTCAAACGTCACTGAAGGGCTTTCCCATTTATAATCACAAACTGCCCCTGGGGCCAATTTTCCCACTCTCTTTCCTTTATTTTTCCTCACCTCACCATTTCCCATCTCTCTAAGTACAAAATTATTTAGCTATTTATTTCTTATCTGTCTCCCCCAATTACAAATTAAGTGCCATGAAGGTAGGGAATTTAGTGTTTTATTTGCTGAGAGTCCCTTGCACTGCAAGGATATCCAACCAGTCCATTCTAAAGGAGATCAGTCCTGGGTGTTCTTTGGAAGGAATGATGCTAAAGCCAAAACTCCAGTACTTTGGCCACCTCATGCAAAGAGTTGACTCATTGGAAAAGACTCTGATGCTGGGAGGGACTGGGAGCAGGAGGAGAAGGGGATGACAGAGGATGAGATGGCTGGATGGCATCACTGACTCGATGGACGTGAGTTTGAGTGAACTCTGGGAGTTGGTGATGGACAGGGAGGCCTGGCGTGCTGAGATTCACGGGGTCACAAAGAATTGGACGTGACTGAGTGACTGAACTGAACTGAACTGAACTTGCTGACTCAGGATCCAAATTATTCCCTTAGACATAACATGATCTTCATTAATTAATTCAACCAGTGCTAAGTGGATAAATGAATAAATGAATAACTATGATGGAAAGACAGTGTAAAGCTGGTCCTCAGAGCCTGTCTCACTTGAGCCCTCACCTGATCCTGATTCTATCCCTTCCTCTCCACCATCGAAAGGCAGAGCCAAAGAAAGAACTGCATGAGCGTTGAGTGTTCTGTTGAGGATCCTCCCGACTCAATACATGTTGATGTGAGAGGAACCCTCATTCCCCTAGCTGTTTCCTCCTCTGATATCATCATCCTATGGAAGGAAAAATTTTGCCCCAAAGTCCCTAAGGTAGCAAAGGGCAAAGTCATCCAGTACAGGCTCTCCCACCACTGTCCTGCCCCTGACATTCCTGAGGCCCTGTTGCTGGGGGTCAGGAGTCCAGGAAGAGGGGGAAGGACCGAGAAGGCAGCTGAACCCACAGCTCTGGGTCCTGGGGAGTCACCTGGGCTGCAGGGAGTTTCGCCACCTCATCAGCGTCTCCGGGGTCAGCTTGGCTTCCAGGTCCTGCATTTTGCCCTCGTCGGGGAGGATGAAGAGGGCGCTGTCGTTGCTGGTGTATGTGAGCTCCACCAGCGTGCAGCCCAGCTCCTCGTCCCGGAAGTAAGGGGTTTCCAGGCGAAGGGTCATCATGGGCACCTGCACCTTCTTGTTCTCGCTCACGAGGAACTCTGAGTCATAAGTATGGCGAGGATCAAATGGCGTCTTCCACTGGGCTGGAGGAGAAGGAATAGATGAGGACTCTGTGAGTACAAGGGCTGTGTCTTCTCCCTCTTCTGCCCTGGTCCCTCAGTGGGGAAGACCCTCTGCACACCGGCTGTGCCCCTGTACCACATGCCTCTGGGGTGGACCTGCCAGGTGTGCACATACACCTGGGCAGGTGGGTAAGCCCTTGGGGACGGGGGTGAACCCTACAGGTCAGGATTGAGAAGGGGGGCATGAAACAAAGTTGGTTAGTTGTACTACATGCAAAGTCAACAGGAAATATGGAGGGCAAGGGAGAGATGGGGATGAGGCTAGACCTGGGGAGTTACGGGACCTCCTGGTCCTTCAAGGGAACATGTTAGTGACCGGATTAGTCATTGGCTTTTCAGGGAGGACACACATCCCTGCAGCCATGTGAGCCTGGCTGGAGCAGGAGCCACGTGGGAATCCGGAGTGCAGGGCGGGGTCAACAGGGGAGAGCACTCGGGTCTCCACCCAGGAGGATGAATCCTCGCTGAGGCCAGGACTTCTAGAGGAGTTCAGGGCTCTGTGGCTTCAGGGAATGTGTATCCACCCCCACCTCCTGCTTCGTTTCCACCCCTGTCTGTGTCCTCAAGGTTAGAGGTGGGGGTAGAAGGAAAGGGATTCTGCCTGGGGTGCCCCTGGGGAAGAGATTGTAGGGAGAAAGTCCTAAGGTGGAAAAGGAAAGGGAAGCACAGAAAACTCAAAAAAGAAACATACCAGGACAGGACTGGATTCGTTTTTAAGAATAATTTAGTTCTATGCTTTTATTTCAGACAACTACGGTGGCCCAAGAGGGCTGCTCTGGACTCTGCCAAGAGTCCTCAGCTCTGGACTAACTTGTCTCCAAGAGCTGGTGTCTCTTATATAGCTGACTACTTCCTGACTTGATAATCTATCTCTGGGTCCCTATTGGCCCTTCTTGCTCCCTGTGCAAAATCCATCTGCCTCTACTCCTCCCCTTGTGAATATCCAGGCTGAGGTTGCCATGCTGACCTCCTGTTACCAGGACCGAACATCAGACCAGCTTGAAGCCAGGAGAGGATCCTGTCTAGGGGGCTCCCTTCTGCAGAGGCTGCTCCCGGATGGTGGCCTGACCTGTTCCACCCTAAGTTGATAGAAGAGCACAGATGAAGACCCTGGGGACGTGCAGACTCCTCAGAGTCTGTCTCACCGTGAAGACCACCAGCCTCACCGGGAGCCTCCAGAGACCAAGTCCCCCAGCAGGTCAGAACCAGCCCATGGTGGGCACAGCTGAGGGTTCCCAAGGGCTCCAACACCACCTCATCAGGAAGGACACACACAAGAGTGATGGGAATGGGAAGACCCTTCCTCTAGCAGCCGGGTAAGATGAAGTAAAAACAAAACTCTCCCTCTGCATCAGACAAAGGGTTAGCAGCTTCCCTGCACTAATGTCCTGTAATGACCATTGGAGTTTGGAAAATCCCAAGACGGTCAAAGCCAGTGGTTGGGGCAGGGCCTTAGTGCCGAAGCCCCTTAAGCTGAGGGCAGCCTTCTCTATAGTGTTCTGCCTAATGACAGTTGACTAAGGCAGGAAATAACCCTGAAGCCTCAGAAAATAAGTATTTGTTCCTCTGAACCAAAAAATTAGGCACCCACCTTTAAAGAAGATATAATTCAACAAGATTAAATTTGTGAGCTGATCATGATCTCTGAAGAGCTTCTCAATTTTTCCATGAGTTTTATTCTTCACATATTCATTGATAAGCTTTACGGCAGCTTTGGAATCCTTGAAGTTGATGGACAAAACCTCAGAGGCGTAAAAAGCCTCGGCATCCTTCCTGAATTTGTCCAGCAGCTTCAGCTCCTCCTGCACAAACATGGCGTTGCCCACGCTCAGCTGCAGCTGGTTGCTGGGCTGATTGAATGTCTGCAGGAGGTGCTGGAAGCCCTGGTGGATTTCTGTCTCGGGGGTCTCTGTGAGGTTGAACTTGAGACCTTCCAGGATCTCTGTCAGGGTGGGGCCACGAGCCCCCAGGGACAGGAAGGCCAAGGCTATGGAGATGCTCAGAGGGGAGAAGATGACATTCTTATTGGGGTTCTCCAAAGCCAACTGCTTGTAGAGGCTGAAGGCGAAGTCGGTGTTGCTGGAGGCTAATGAGTGGCCATCCACAGACGTCCCTTTGTGCTGTTCTTCTGGGGTCACATTCTCCGGGAGGCAGTGGACCCTGGAGCAGAGCCCAGCCAGCAGGAGCCCCAGAGCCAGGAGGGGGGCCATTCTCTCTGCCCTTGTGTCTGAAAAGCAAAGCTCCTTTCAGTCTCCACGTGTCAGATGATGTCCCAACCCCCGCCACTGTCCCGCGTGGTCTCTGTTCTCTCGGCCCTGCTGCTCTGGGACCTCCCAGAGGTAGGCACCCTGCTGGGCTCCCAACACACACAAGGAGGCTCTGGGCTCCCTCTCACCTTTTGATCAAGTGCTGTGATCGTTAGCAATTTCCCCAGTGGAGAGACTGGGCACAGAGAGGGGAAGGTCACACAGCAAGCAGTGGAGGAGTGGGGGTGAGGAGCCTGGGGTGCCTGGCTCCAGAGTAGGGAAGCTGGTGATGGGTGTGAGGTGCTGTCCAGCAAGAACCCATCACCCTCTTCCCGGGAGCTGATACTATCAGAGGGCCCAGGAAGCAGGGCTCCTTTCCCACCATGCCCCCTCTCTGTCCCCCCAGGAAGGAGCCCTGCACTGATCAGAGGACAGAGCGCCTCTCCCCGCCTCTGAGGACAAGGGTGTGACCTCAGGGAGGCTCTCCCGTCGAGGTGCCTGGTCCCAGTGAGAGTTCAGGAGAGAGGCCGCCACAGGCAGCGGGAGCCGTGCTGGAGCCTGGCTGCCCTGAGGAGGGCTGGTGTAAAGAACAAGGAGGGCAGAGTGTTCTGCTCACCCCTGCCACGTGGACACGTGGAGGGTGTTTCCAACAAGAACCTGGAAAGGCCTCCTGGTGGGGAGGAGCAGGGTGAGCAGAGTCTCAGAGACCTGGTCGAGGATTGCATTTTGGCTGCTTGTGAGTGCTGCGTGGTGACGAGCATGACTGCAGCTCTCTGATCCTCAGTTCCCACCTCCTTCCAACACGTGGACCGGCTCAGGTGACATACAGGAAGAAGGTGCTGGGCTCCTAAGGGGAGTTCCAGACGTGTCACCCCCTCCACTAGTGATACTTTCTGGGACTCTACAAGCCAGACTGTGATCCCTGGGGACAGAGGACAGAGATACTGCCTGGGAAACCTCCAGGAGAGACTGAGGTCAAACTGGTGATCTCATCAAGGAGGTCTGTTTCGCTTCAACCTCTGCCCCATCATCTCAGGATTCAGAGGAGAGAACACTGCTGGATTGTAGAGGGGGGAAGTGGGGAGATCGAGGAGGGGAGGAGTCTGAGCTGAGTCTCAGCCAGAGCCCAGGGGAAAAGCCTTTGGAGAAGCTTGAGGACAGGGGCGATCAACTGCCCCAACAATTTAGTTTGCTCAGGCCTCATGCAATGGTTTCTTTCAAAAAGAGTTAAATATTTTTGCCGGGAGCCAGCATGAGGAACTCCGCCCATGGCAAAGGTCTTGAGGAAAGAGGCTTTGGCATATGCAAAGGCGGGATCGAGCCTCAGGAAACCCCCTGTTCCTGAGCATCTACCCCTAAAACCAGAGTCTGCCTACTTTACTGTTTTATGATCTCATCTACACCTCTGACTTTATCGGGGGTCTCTCCTATCACCTCTCTCAGAGAAGGAGTTAACCTACAGCTCCAGTTAGTAAAAATTCCCAGGTGTGACAAGAGTATTTCAACTTACGAATTTCTCTGAAGGTTATCTAGCCTGCCTGTACAGGTTTGTCCAGCCACATATGATTGTTTACAGCCTCCCAACCATGAGAGGCATGAGATGTTTTAGATTTACTAAAGGCAGATTCTTTTAGAAAGTTAGAAATTATTAGTATAGTGCGTTGATTAGGAATTATATTGGTGAAGGGTTTTTCATTTGTTGGGCCAATACTTGCTGCTAAGTCTCCATATTCCCTGCCCTTATAATGAATATAACTAGTATATAGAAGAAATAAGTATTAACCTTTAAGATTAATCATGTTAACCTTAGGCTAAGTAAATTCTTTTCTTAATTGTAACCCACTACACCCTCACCCTATAGGAATGCAAATTTATCTGCTACCTTCGGAGGGTGGTGCCTGGTTTAAGAAAAATCACCCCTGGAAAATAAGTTTCCGGTTGACTGACCATTATCAGAAAGAAAGAATCATAAAATATTAGCAGGCCCCCTGGCCAGAAGCTGTTGTAAAACCCTTAAGACCTTTTTTGTATACATTTATATGAAGCACCTGATTTTGATAAAGGTCAGGACTGCTGACCCCTGCGTGACTTTAAAATTTCCATTTGTCTCTATGTGTAAAAAAAGGTATATAAGCAAACCTGAAAATAAAGAAAACAGATCAGTTTCTGGAAAGACTGATTCCCCCCTGTCGTTCTTTCTTGTTCTCCATTTTTCTGGCTCAATTCCCATCTGGAGCAAGGGTGCTTGCCAAGCCTGCTAATTTTCCACTGGCATTTAAGTTCCAGGTGAGAGGGAGCCCAAGGTGGGGCACCCTCTGCTATTCAAGTGGGGGCTGGTGGCATACATAGGTGGTGCAAGCTTCTTGTCTTGAAGCTTTATTGGTATCCCACGTAAACCAAGTTATTCAGCCTCTTTTTCTCCACTAGTATTTTCCTACTACGCTATTTCTTTCTAATCTCTCTTTATACTTCTAATTAAATAGCTTTCTCCTAGGATGCCAACTCCGTCTCCACTTCGAATTACCCTGGATCCACTGGGGCTGGACCCCAGCATAATTTTTTCTGAAATTATCCTGAAGGAATGGTGCTTTTTTATTTAGCCAGGTTAAGACTCTATTTCTAAGCAGACTCACCTCCCTTCTGCTTGGCCAGGGGCCCTAGAGGGACAGTGGAGCCCAGAAAACCCCCCTGGAGACTCCTCTGCCCAGAGGAATCTGGTGTACTGATTCCGTCCCCAGGGCTCTCTGAGAGCAGCGCCCTGTGCCAGGCAAGGAGACGAACCTCAGGCCCTCGGGGGAGCTCTGACCTGACGCTGGATGCACAGCTATATGGAGCGCAGCTGGCTCAAATAACAATACCAAAGAGTCAGAAGCAGAAATGTCCCCAGAAGCCCTGGTGGCACGTCCCTCCTTTTGCAGGATAAAAACTAAGACCCAGAGAGAGGACTGGTCTTCAGAGGACTCAGAACCCTCCCAGCATCAGACACATGTCTTTCTGCCTCCCTCCTGCCTCAGGCCCTACCGACCCCTGATGGAGGCCAGAACCACCCTGGGAAAGGGGTCCCTGGGCTCCCAATGTGGGAGCATCAGGGATTACCTGCCTGAGATCTGTCTCGGGGGTCTCTGTGAGGTTGAACTTGAGACCTTCCAGGATCTCTGTCAGGGTGGGGCCACGAGCCCCCAGGGACAGGAAGGCCAAGGCTATGGAGATGCTCAGAGGGGAGAAGATGACATTCTTATTGGGGTTCTCCAAAGCCAACTGCTTGTAGAGGCTGAAGGCGAAGTCGGTGTTGCTGGAGGCTAATGAGTGGCCATCCACAGACGTCCTTTTGTGCTGTTCTTCTGGGGTCACATTCTCCGGGAGGCAGTGGACCCTGGAGCAGAGCCCAGCCAGCAGGAGCCCCAGAGCCAGGAGGGGGGCCATTCTCTCTGCCCTTGTGTCTGAAAAGCAAAGCTCCTTTCAGTCTCCACGTGTCAGATGATGTCCCAACCCCCGCCACTGTCCCGCGTGGTCTCTGTTCTCTCGGCCCTGCTGCTCTGGGACCTCCCAGAGGTAGGCACCCTGCTGGGCTCCCAACACACACAAGGAGGCTCTGGGCTCCCTCTCACCTTTTGATCAAGTGCTGTGATCGTTAGCAATTTCCCCAGTGGAGAGACTGGGCACAGAGAGGGGAAGGTCACACAGCAAGCAGTGGAGGAGTGGGGGTGAGGAGCCTGGGGTGCCTGGCTCCAGAGTAGGGAAGCTGGTGATGGGTGTGAGGTGCTGTCCAGCAAGAACCCATCACCCTCTTCCCGGGAGCTGATACTATCAGAGGGCCCAGGAAGCAGGGCTCCTTTCCCACCATGCCCCCTCTCTGTCCCCCCAGGAAGGAGCCCTGCACTGATCAGAGGACAGAGCGCCTCTCCCCGCCTCTGAGGACAAGGGTGTGACCTCAGGGAGGCTCTCCCGTCGAGGTGCCTGGTCCCAGTGAGAGTTCAGGAGAGAGGCCGCCACAGGCAGCGGGAGCCGTGCTGGAGCCTGGCTGCCCTGAGGAGGGCTGGTGTAAAGAACAAGGAGGGCAGAGTGTTCTGCTCACCCCTGCCACGTGGACACGTGGAGGGTGTTTCCAACAAGAACCTGGAAAGGCCTCCTGGTGGGGAGGAGCAGGGTGAGCAGAGTCTCAGAGACCTGGTCGAGGATTGCATTTTGGCTGCTTGTGAGTGCTGCGTGGTGACGAGCATGACTGCAGCTCTCTGATCCTCAGTTCCCACCTCCTTCCAACACGTGGACCGGCTCAGGTGACATACAGGAAGAAGGTGCTGGGCTCCTAAGGGGAGTTCCAGACGTGTCACCCCCTCCACTAGTGATACTTTCTGGGACTCTACAAGCCAGACTGTGATCCCTGGGGACAGAGGACAGAGATACTGCCTGGGAAACCTCCAGGAGAGACTGAGGTCAAACTGGTGATCTCATCAAGGAGGTCTGTTTCGCTTCAACCTCTGCCCCATCATCTCAGGATTCAGAGGAGAGAACACTGCTGGATTGTAGAGGGGGGAAGTGGGGAGATCGAGGAGGGGAGGAGTCTGAGCTGAGTCTCAGCCAGAGCCCAGGGGAAAAGCCTTTGGAGAAGCTTGAGGACAGGGGCGATCAACTGCCCCAACAATTTAGTTTGCTCAGGCCTCATGCAATGGTTTCTTTCAAAAAGAGTTAAATATTTTTGCCGGGAGCCAGCATGAGGAACTCCGCCCATGGCAAAGGTCTTGAGGAAAGAGGCTTTGGCATATGCAAAGGCGGGATCGAGCCTCAGGAAACCCCCTGTTCCTGAGCATCTACCCCTAAAACCAGAGTCTGCCTACTTTACTGTTTTATGATCTCATCTACACCTCTGACTTTATCGGGGGTCTCTCCTATCACCTCTCTCAGAGAAGGAGTTAACCTACAGCTCCAGTTAGTAAAAATTCCCAGGTGTGACAAGAGTATTTCAACTTACGAATTTCTCTGAAGGTTATCTAGCCTGCCTGTACAGGTTTGTCCAGCCACATATGATTGTTTACAGCCTCCCAACCATGAGAGGCATGAGATGTTTTAGATTTACTAAAGGCAGATTCTTTTAGAAAGTTAGAAATTATTAGTATAGTGCGTTGATTAGGAATTATATTGGTGAAGGGTTTTTCATTTGTTGGGCCAATACTTGCTGCTAAGTCTCCATATTCCCTGCCCTTATAATGAATATAACTAGTATATAGAAGAAATAAGTATTAACCTTTAAGATTAATCATGTTAACCTTAGGCTAAGTAAATTCTTTTCTTAATTGTAACCCACTACACCCTCACCCTATAGGAATGCAAATTTATCTGCTACCTTCGGAGGGTGGTGCCTGGTTTAAGAAAAATCACCCCTGGAAAATAAGTTTCCGGTTGACTGACCATTATCAGAAAGAAAGAATCATAAAATATTAGCAGGCCCCCTGGCCAGAAGCTGTTGTAAAACCCTTAAGACCTTTTTTGTATACATTTATATGAAGCACCTGATTTTGATAAAGGTCAGGACTGCTGACCCCTGCGTGACTTTAAAATTTCCATTTGTCTCTATGTGTAAAAAAAGGTATATAAGCAAACCTGAAAATAAAGAAAACAGATCAGTTTCTGGAAAGACTGATTCCCCCCTGTCGTTCTTTCTTGTTCTCCATTTTTCTGGCTCAATTCCCATCTGGAGCAAGGGTGCTTGCCAAGCCTGCTAATTTTCCACTGGCATTTAAGTTCCAGGTGAGAGGGAGCCCAAGGTGGGGCACCCTCTGCTATTCAAGTGGGGGCTGGTGGCATACATAGGTGGTGCAAGCTTCTTGTCTTGAAGCTTTATTGGTATCCCACGTAAACCAAGTTATTCAGCCTCTTTTTCTCCACTAGTATTTTCCTACTACGCTATTTCTTTCTAATCTCTCTTTATACTTCTAATTAAATAGCTTTCTCCTAGGATGCCAACTCCGTCTCCACTTCGAATTACCCTGGATCCACTGGGGCTGGACCCCAGCATAATTTTTTCTGAAATTATCCTGAAGGAATGGTGCTTTTTTATTTAGCCAGGTTAAGACTCTATTTCTAAGCAGACTCACCTCCCTTCTGCTTGGCCAGGGGCCCTAGAGGGACAGTGGAGCCCAGAAAACCCCCCTGGAGACTCCTCTGCCCAGAGGAATCTGGTGTACTGATTCCGTCCCCAGGGCTCTCTGAGAGCAGCGCCCTGTGCCAGGCAAGGAGACGAACCTCAGGCCCTCGGGGGAGCTCTGACCTGACGCTGGATGCACAGCTATATGGAGCGCAGCTGGCTCAAATAACAATACCAAAGAGTCAGAAGCAGAAATGTCCCCAGAAGCCCTGGTGGCACGTCCCTCCTTTTGCAGGATAAAAACTAAGACCCAGAGAGAGGACTGGTCTTCAGAGGACTCAGAACCCTCCCAGCATCAGACACATGTCTTTCTGCCTCCCTCCTGCCTCAGGCCCTACCGACCCCTGATGGAGGCCAGAACCACCCTGGGAAAGGGGTCCCTGGGCTCCCAATGTGGGAGCATCAGGGATTACCTGCCTGAGAGTGGGATGTGGGCAGTGGATCCAGAGCCGCCGCCTGCCTGGATGCTGGAGTTTCCCGGGGCTGCTGCCTATTTATCCTGCAAAGCCCTCCTGCAGGCTTGTGAAATGTAGGCGGGGCCAACACAGGACACTGTCCTCTGACTGTAAATGGGCAGATGACCATTCCTGGCAGATGACCATAACAGGTTTCATTCGATCTACTCAAACAATCTAGTTACCAAAATTGCTTTTTCCCCCTAAAAAATAACCACAAAATCAGCACACACACAAAAGCCTGTCCTGTGTTAGAGTTTTCTTCTGTTTATAAAATACTCATTGAGGAACATGTGACAACTCAGAAAACATCAAATGGACCATTGAAAACTTCTCCAAATTGTTGTTCTTTTTAAAGAGTTATTGACTATTGTTGGTGTTTTATTCCTGTTTCTGATATCCTCATTGAGGATCATGTAGAAACCCCGAAAATGTAAAGAAGAGCTTGGAAAATATTCCCCAGAACTCTATCCCCCAGGGAAATCCCAAGTTAGCATTGTGTTGTGTGTCTTTATTGGTCAGTTTTCTCTGAAGTGTGTATGTGTGCACGTGTCTTTATGTGATAGGAATCTCCAAACACAAACTCACACATGTTTTTCTTTGTTTTTCATTTGGCTGCGCTAGCTCTTAGTTGAGACAAGCAGGATCTTTAGTTTTGGCATGTGGGATCTAGTTCCCTGACCAGGGATCAAACCCAGGCCCTCTGCATTGGGGGTGCTGAGTCTTAGCCCCCAGACCACCAGGGAAGGCCCTCACACATGGTTGTTAATATGCTATAAACTGTTTGCAGCTTGATTTGCAAGTTGAGGCACTCCTTTCTCATTCCCACAGGGCTGATGTGAGCCTGAGGACCTCAGAGAATACCAGGAGCTCAAATGTCTGGGGCCACTGGTCTCATCCTTGACCTTCATCCTTCTGCCCTTCACTATTGGTTCAATGAAAGAGCTGGTTGTCTTCCACCCCTGATATTGATGTCTTAGATGTCTCATTGAGCCAATCTCAAGTATTTTCTGGGCTCAGGGAAAAAACCTACCTGTTCATCCCTCATAGTCGCCACCCTTGAGCCATGACAACCCCTGACAGACCTTTGGGGACTGCTGGGGGTTCCATCAAGCACAGTTTGCAAACCACTGGCTTTGTGGTGAGGTTATGACTTTTACATGAAGTAACCTTCAATTCTGAATGTACTATTCACCAGCTGTTTGAACCCAGGCAATTTATTGGAAATCAATCAACCTTAAACTCTTCAACTCTAAAATGCAGATAGCAACACTTCCCTGACTGGAAAGGGGTGGAAGGACATCTCTGTGAAGATTTAGTCAAATAATACTGAATGTGAGCTCTAATAGAACAACTTTTTGCTGTTGTTTTGCACAGTGTGGCATCTTTTGTTGTTCAGATGCTAAGTTGTGTCCAACTCTTTGTGACACCATGGACTGCAGCATGCCAGAATTCCCTGTCCTTCACTATCCGAGAGTTTGCTCAAATTCATATCCATCAAGTTGGTGATGCCATCCAACCATCTCATTCTCTGTCATTCCCTTCTCCTCCTGCCCTCAGTCTTTCCCAGCATCAGGGTCTTTACCAGTGAATCTGCTCTTCTCATCAGGTGAGAGGGACTGGAGGGACTGAGCTTCAACATCAGTCCCTCCAGTGAATATTCAGGGTTAATTCCCTTTAGGATTGAAGGTTTGATCTCCATGATGTCCAAGGGGCCTCTGCATCCTTACAGAACTTAAACAAATATTCAGTGGCAGAAAGGCACTGAGATGATTAAGAAGAGTTTGGTCTCGTCCTTCCTGAGATCATGATCTATGTGCTTTCAGTCTCCAACTATTTCCAGAATTGACTGTATATTTTTAAGTTACAGAAAATCACAAGGAAAATAGACATGAAAACAAAGCTGCAGTCTATTTTTCTCTTGTAAGTCCAGAGGTAAATAGCGGGTTGACAAGGTAATTCCATGTTGTAAGGGATCCAGGGTGCTTTTGTTCGTCATGATCTTTGCCAGGTCCCAGATGGCTCATTGCCACATCTACCTTCTGGAGAGCAAGGGATAGGGCTTCCCTCATAGCTCAGTTTGTAAAGAATCTGCTGCAATGCAGAAGACCCTGGTTCGATTCCTGGGTTGGAAAGATCTTCTGGAGAAGGGATAGGTCACCCATTCCAGTATTCTTGGGCTTTCCTTGCGATTCAGCTGGTAAAGAATCCACCTGCATTATGGGAGACCTGGATTCAATCCTTGGGTTAGGAAAATCTGAAGAAGGGAAAGGCTATCCACTCCAATATTCCGGCCTGGAGAATTCCATGGACTGAATACCACCCCCCCACCCCACCCCACCCCCCATGGGGTTTCAAAAAGTCAGACATGACTGAGCGACTTTCACTATCACTTTAGGGCTTCGATGATAGCTCAGTTGGTTAAGAATCTGCCTGCTATGCAGGAGACCTGGGTTTAATTCCTAGGTCAGGAAGATCCCCTGGAGAAGGAAACAACAACCCATTCCAGTATTCTTGCCTGGATGATCCCATAGACAGAGGAGCCTGGCAGACTATAGTCCATGGGGTTGCAAGAGTTGGACACGGCTTGGGTGACTAACCCAAGGGATAAAAGGAAAGGCACTCTACTCTCTGAGAGAAATTATCTAAATATCACCTGCCTTATTTCTACTTCTGTTCCATTGGCCAGAGCTTGATCCTAGGGCTATATCTTGCTGCAAGGAGGCTGTGCTGTGAGGTTAATATTCTACATTGGATAACCCATGTCACAGCTGAAAATGGGAGGTTTATTTCTCAAGAGAAAATGAAAATGAACATGCATCATGACTTCTAATTTTGCCGCCACGTTCTACCTGAGTGTTCCCTAGTCCTCTGGCCCCAGGGGAGCCATCGTTTTTCTTAATGCTGCCATTAGGCTGTAGAGAAGACTGTGACTTGACAATCCTACATGAATGGTGGTTGCTGGATTCCAAAAATGTCCTGTACCACTTGGTCTGCTGGTTCCAAATATTGGTACAGGATATTTTTGCAGTTCAACAATCACTGTTCATGTAAGATGTTCATGTCACGATCTTGTCTATAGCCTGATGAGAGGATAATTTGTAATGATCCAGAATCCATTGGCTCCTCGTCTTTGAAGTGAACCCCTCCAGACAATCTCTCAATAGCCACTAAGACGGCAGGACCACTGGAGCCTGTTTACCTACTCAGTCTTCCATCCTTTTTCAATATTCCATCCTCTAAGTCCAAGGGACCCCAAGCATATTTCTGAACCCCACAAAAGGAGTTAAAAAGGAAATTAGGGACCTATTGTTGTGTTAAAAGATAATCTTGCTCTCTTGTGGTATACTACTCCAATCTTTCCTTCCATCATATCAATTTTCCTTTTTTTCTGGTGTTAAATCTAACAATCTCTTATCAGGACTCTTGGCACTTAGAGTTCACATGAATAATCCAGAATTAACTCTCCAACTTCCATTTCAATATCCTTCAGTTAATCAAAAGTGTTAATAATCCTACCATCCTCTGACCCTTTTTTCAGCATAAAGGTGACATTCATAAGTTTTAAGGAATTTGAACATGGATATATTTTAATGATGTAAAGGGAGGGGGAATAAAGAACTCTCAAATGTTTCATAAAGAGAGGAAAAGAGAAAGTATGTGTGGAAAAATGAAAGTATTTTTAATGGCCTCATCTTGTTAGGCTTGGAAATAAACACTGGATTTAAGGCAGCAGGGACAATAATATCCCATCCTGGTAGGAAAAAAATAAGTACATTTTGATTGGAAAAAAAGAGTTGGTATCTAATTTCCCAGGACATTTGAAACCTACACATCATTTAGACCTTTGTGGAAAGGAAGATAAATTTTAAGGGAAACAAATTTGAAAGAAATGGCACAAAAGAAATTAATACAATTTTAGTCACAGTAGGAAATATAAGGAGAAGAAAAAGGAGTAAACAAAAAAGCAGTTCATTGAAAATCTAAATTATGGTATCATAATACTTGGTAGAATATATTTTGCAAAGAGAACTAAAACATGTTTCTTCTCATGATGTGACCTTGGCAATTCCTGGCTGCACCTTTATGACCATCTCAACTGCTGTAGTGGGTTAGGGTTAGGGTTAGGGAAGGAAAAGTGGCCCCTTGTGATTTCTGGCCTAACACATGGTGACTGCAGCCATGAAATTAAGAGACTCTTGCTTCTTGGAAGGAAAGCTATGACAAACCTAAACAGTGCATTAAAAAGCAGAAACATCTCTTTTCTGACAAAGGTCAATATAGGCAAAACTACGTTTTTTTCCAATAGTCATGTATGGATATGAGTTGGACCATAAAGAAGGCTGAGGGCTGAAAAACTGATGCTTTTAAACTGTGGTGCTGGAGAAGACTCTTGAGAGTCCTTTGGACTGCAAGGAGGTCAAAGCAGTCAATCCTAAAGGAAATCAACCCTGGATATTCATTGGAAGGACTGATGCTGAAGCTCTAATGCTTTGGCCACCTGATGCAAAGAGTCAATCCTTTGGAAAAGTCTCTGATGCTGGGAAAGATTGAGAGTAGGATAAGGGGGTGACAGAGGATGAGATGGTTGGATGGCACCACTGACTCAATGGACATGAATTTGAGCAAACTCTGGGAGATAGTGAAGGACAACAAGACCAACCCCAAGAAAAAAGAAATGCAAAAAGGCAAAATGGTTGTCCAAGGAGGGCTTACAAATAGCTGAGAAAAGAAACAACGTGAAAGGCAAAGGAGAAAAGGAAAGATATACCCATTTGAATGCAGAGTTAAAAGAATGGCAAGGATAAGAAAGCCTTCCTCAGTGATCAATGCAAAGAAATAGAGGAACACAACAGAATGGGAAAGACTAGAGATCTCTTCAAGAAATTTAGAGGTACCAAGGGAATAATTCATGCAAAGACGGGCTCAATAAAGGACAGAAATGGTATGGACCTAACAGAAGCAGATGATATTAAAAAGAGGTGGCAACAATATACCTATACAAAAGAGATCTTCATGATCCAGATAATCACGATGGTGTGATCACTCACCTAGAACCAGACATCCTGGAATGCGAAGGCAAGTGGGCCTTAGGAAGCATCACTACAAACAAAGCTAGTGGAGGTGATGGAATTCCAGTTGAGCTATTTCAAATCTTAAAAGATGATGCTATAAAAGTGCTGCACTCAATATGCCAGGAAATTTGGAAAGCTCAGCAGTGGTCACAGGACTGGAAAAGGTCAGCTTTCATTCCAATCCCAAAGAGAGGCCATGCCAAAAAATGCTCAAACTACTGCACAATTGCACTCATCTCACATGCTAGTAAAGTAATGCTCAAAATTCCCTAAGCCAGGCTTCAACAGTATGTGAACCGTGAACTTACAGATGTTCAAGCTGGATTTAGAAAAGGCACAGGAACCAGAGATCAAATTGGATCATCAAAAAAGCAAGAGAGTTCCAGAAAAACATCTACTTCTGCTTTATTGACTATGCCAAAGCCTTTGCGTGGATCACAATAAACTGTGGAAAATTCTTCAATAGATGGGAATACCAGACCATCTTACCCGCATCCTGAGAAATCTGTATGCAGGTCAAGAAGTAACAGTTAGAACAGGACATGGAACAACAGACTGGTTTCAAATTGGGAAAGGTGTATGTCAAGGCTGTATATTGTCACCCTGTTTATTTAAATACGTGCAGAGTACATGATGAGAAATGCCAGGTTGGATGAAGCACGAGCTAGAGTCAAGATTGCCAGGAGAAATATCAATAACCTCGGATATGCAGATGATACCACCCTTATGGCAGAAAGCAAAGAAGAACTAAAGAGCCTCTTTGATTAAAGTAAGAGAGTCAAAATGAGTGAGTGAGTGAGTGAAGTCACTCAGTTGTGTCAGACTCTTTGCGACCCCATGGACTATAGCCTACCAGGCTTCTCCATCCATGGGATTTTCCAGGTAAGGTTACTGGAGTGGGTTGCCATTTCCTTCTCCAGGCAATCTTCCTGACTCAGGAATCAAACCCAGGTCTCCTGCATTGCAGGCAGACGCTTTACCCTCTGAACCACCAGGGAAGCAAAAAGTTGGCTTAAAACTCAACATTCAGAAAACTAAGATCATGGCATCTGGTCCCATCATTTCATGGGAAATAGATGGGGAAACAATGGAAACCATGACAGACTTTATTTTCTTGGGCTCCAAAATGACTGCAGATCGTGACTGCAGCCATGAAATGAAAAGACACTTGCTCCTTGGAAGAAAAGTTATGGCCAACCTAGGCAGCATATTAAAAAGCAGAGACATTACCTTGGCAACAAAGGTCTGTCTAGTCAAAGCTATGGTTTTTCCAGTAGTAGTAGTCATGTATTGATGTGATAGTTGGACTATAAAGAAAGCTGAGCACTGAAGAATTGATGCTTTTGAACTATGGTGTTGGAGAAGACTCTTGAGAATCCCTTGGACTGCAAGGAGATCAAGCCAGTCCATCCTACAGGAAATCAGTCCTGAATATTCATTGGAAGGACTGATGCTGAAGCTGAAACTCCAATACTTTGGCCACCTCATGCTAAGAGTTGACTCACTGGAAAAGACCTGATGCTGGGCAAGATTGAAGGCAGGAGGAAAAGGGGATGACAGAGGATGAGTTGGCTGGATGGCATCACCGACTTGAGAGACATGAGTTTGAGTAAATTCAGGTAGTTGGTGATGGACAGGGAGGTCTGGTGTGCTGCAGTCCATGGGGTGTCAAAGAACTGAACATTCTGAACAACTGAACAGCAAAAAAATGACAAAGTATGTAAAATTTTCTTCAGACAACCCAAAAAAGGAAAAGGTTTGGGAGACAAGAAAAATTATATTGGCCCATGTTGATAATGACTGAAGCTGCTGATAAGTATGTGAGGTTCATTATGTCATCCTCTCTATTTTTACATATATCTGAATTTCTCCATAATAAAAATGTGAAGCAAAAAAATCTTTGAGGGAAAGATTGTGCTTTGTTTCTCAGTATTTAATACATCCTCACCACGAAGTGGGTGTTCAATAGTGAACAAATGAAGGATGAAAGAGGGAAGGAATGAAACCATACCTCTCATCACAGCCCCTGCTGTGCCCTCCCTTTAGTGAACATCAAGAGAAAAAATGGAAGATTCCTAAGAAGTCAAGGAAGAGTGAGACTCTGGGTGTTTATGTCCAGACAGTAGAGAGAATAAAGCTGGGAGAAAATGAAGTCTGATGCATGTTAACCCATGTTCACCCTCACTCTGCGTACAGTCTGGAGGCCACCTGTGTGCCATCCCTGCCATCAAGCCAGCTCAGAAAGGACCAGGCTTTTGAGTTGCAAAAGCTTTGCAAACATGCTTTCTGTTGAGTACATATTAACTTTACTGTTTGTGCTGCATTAAAGTTGAAAGTTCTATTGATTTTTATTTAACATGGAAAACCACTCCAGCCAAAACAAATAAACTATTGTGACATCTGAAAGAGTCATAACTCAAGCTTCTTGCAGGCTAGATCGTTGACCTGGGCTGCACTCCTGTGACAGGCACAGTGTCACAGCAGGAGGTGTCCCAGAGGAGAGAATGACCCAGGAGAGGCTGGAGCATGGCTCCCGTGAGCTCAGCCTTCCCTGATGTGACGAATCTCTATCAACATCTCTGGTTTCAGCTTCATGATATCGACTTGAAGCGGGTGTCAGGTTATACAGAAGTTTGTGACAAAAGGCAGGTATTCTGAACATCATAAATATTTTGGCAGTTTTGTGAATTAAAGAAAACCAGATATCCCAAGTTAAGGAATCTAGCACCTTTCTATGTAAGGGAAGAGGCAAGAGTCTGGGTTCACTTTCCCATATGTATCTCAGCTATATGAGGCCAATATCCTGTGTTTTCACACCCTCAGCTTCCTTGAGGCTCACCACAGGGAGTGGCTGCATTTGCATCTGATGGCTGCCATATCCTGCAGTTGTTCTTCTTCCTGAGTGCCCTAGGGCCCACATTGGAGAGCTGCAGTTGCTGACAACTGTGACTTCCTTGTTTACAGATATGGCAGGAAATTCTCCGTTTCTCAGTGGCAACCTTGGGTGGCCAGGGGGCAAAGGAGGAAACTGAGACTCAGAGAATCAGGCCCAAACACCTGCGCCTCAGCCCAGGACCTCAACCCCAGTCATAGCACCTCCTACACCCACAACTGTTTCTCCTCCATGCGTGGATACCCACACACTCCTCTCTGAGGGTTGTTCGCCTCACTGATGGTGGTTCTGAGGGTGGGTGATGGGCCAAAGGAGCCTCGGAATAGTCTGTATCATCTCAGGAGACTAGCCTGTCACTTCCCCCCACAGGGACAAGCTTCTGTGCCAACGGCCCCAGTGATCTGCTGTCTATCTCCCGCTAAGATTCAGGCAAAGATTTCAACTGGAGGTGAGTGTGGAACTGCAGGTGGGGCTGGAGTCCTGGTCCCCACTCAGCTTGGTGAGTTGGCCACAGGTCATCTCCTCACAAGGACACGTATTCCCTCGTGCTCCAAGAGCTGCATATGTGGGCAACAAGCTGTGTGGTGCCAGCTCGTCTTACCTCCATGACCCTGACCGTGCTCTTCTCTCTGACTATTTCCCTCTCTGGTGCACTCCTGATCCATCTCTCCATCTCAGCTCAGAGGCCACCTCCTCCAGAAAGCCTTCCAGAAACTCCCTTCCCGCTTGCTTTATGCATGCTCTCCTGTCTAGGCCTCCTCTGACTGCCATTGCTTATGGAGCTGTAATCAGGGCTTCACATTTCCATCACAGGTGGAAGCTGGTGAGCTCTTTCCAGGCTGGATCCAGGCTGCCAGTCCCTTGTGTCCTGATTGCCGAGTATTTGTTGAAAGAGTGAGTCAACAGGGGAATGGATAAGCATCTCTCCAAGCTCGGAGAGCTCTATGGCTTGGGGGCCCTAGGCATGCCGACACACTCAATTCAATTCAGTCACTCAGTCATGTCCGACTCTTTGCAACTCCATGAACCACAGCACTCCAGGCCTCCCTGTGCATCACCAACTGCCGAAGTCCACCCAAACCCATGTCCATTGAGTCGGTGATGTCATCCAGCCATCTCATCCTCTGTTGTCCCCTTCTCCTCCTGCCCTAAATCTTTCCCAGTATCAGGGTCTTTTCCAATAAGTCCACTCTTTGCATCAGTCCACCAAGGTATTGGTGTTTCAGCTTCAACATCAGTCCTTCCAATGAACACCCCAGGACTGATCTCCTTTAGGATGCACTGGTTGGAACTCCTTTTAGTTCCAAGGACTCTCAAGAGTCTTCTCCAACATCGTAGTTCAAAAGCATCAATTCTTTGGCGCTCAGTTTTCTTTATAGTCCAACTCTCAGATCCATACACGACTACTGGAAAAACCAGAGCCTTGACTAGACGGACCTTTGTCAACAAAGTAATGTCTCTACTTTTTAATATGCTGTCTAAGTTTGTCATAGCTTTTCGTCCAAGGAGTAAGCACTTTTTAATTTCATGGCTGTAGTCACCATCTGCAGTGATTTCAGAGCCCAAGATAATAAAGTTTGTCACCGTTTCCATTGTTTCCCCATCTATTTGCCATGAAGTGATGGTACCAGATGCCATGATCTTACTTTTTTGAATGTTGAGTTTTAAGCCAACTTTTTCACTCTCCTCTTTCACTTTCATCAAGAGACACTTCAGTTCTTCTTCACTTTCTGCCATAAGGGTGGTGTCATCTGCATATCTGAGGTTATTGATACTTCTCCCGGCAATCTTGATTCCAGCTGTGCTTCATACAGCCTGGCATTTCACATGGTATATTCTGCATATAAGTTAAGTAAGCAGGGTGACAATATACAGCCTTTACGTACTCCTTTCCCAATTTGGAACCAGTCTAATGATTCATGTCCTGTTCTAACTGTTGCTTCTTGATCTGCTTACAGATTTCATTATTTTTTGGGCTCCAAAATCACTGCAGATGGTGACTGCAGCCATGAAATTAAAAGACGCTTACTCCTTGGAAGAAAAGTTATGACCAACCTAGATAGCATATTCAAAAGCACTTCATGGGAAATAGATGGGGAAACAGTGGAAACAGTGTCAGACTTTATTTTTGGGGGGCTCCAAAATCACTGCAGATGGTGATTGCAGCCACGAAATTAAAAGATGCTTACTCCCTGGAAGAAAAGTTAACTGCAGTGATTTCAGAGCCCAAGATAATAAAGTTTGTCACCGTTTCCATTGTTTCCCCATCTATTTGCCATGAAGTGATGGTACCAGATGCCATGATCTTACTTTTTTGAATGTTGAGTTTTAAGCCAACTTTTTCACTCTCCTCTTTCACTTTCATCAAGAGACACTTCAGTTCTTCTTCACTTTCTGCCATAAGGGTGGTGTCATCTGCATATCTGAGGTTATTGATACTTCTCCCGGCAATCTTGATTCCAGCTGTGCTTCATACAGCCTGGCATTTCACATGGTATATTCTGCATATAAGTTAAGTAAGCAGGGTGACAATATACAGCCTTTACGTACTCCTTTCCCAATTTGGAACCAGTCTAATGATTCATGTCCTGTTCTAACTGTTGCTTCTTGATCTGCTTACAGATTTCATTATTTTTTGGGCTCCAAAATCACTGCAGATGGTGACTGCAGCCATGAAATTAAAAGACGCTTACTCCTTGGAAGAAAAGTTATGACCAACCTAGATAGCATATTCAAAAGCACTTCATGGGAAATAGATGGGGAAACAGTGGAAACAGTGTCAGACTTTATTTTTGGGGGGCTCCAAAATCACTGCAGATGGTGATTGCAGCCACGAAATTAAAAGATGCTTACTCCCTGGAAGAAAAGTTATGACCAACCTAGATAGCATATTCAAAAGCAGAGATATTACTTTGCCGACTAAGGTCCATTTAGTCAAGGCGATGGTTTTTCCAGTAATTATGTATGGATGTGAGAGTTGGACTGTGAAGAAGACTGAGTGCTGAAGAATTGACGCTTTTGAACTGTGGTGTTGGAGAAGACTCTTGAGAGTCCCTTGGACTGCAAGGAGATCCAACCAGTCCATTCTGAAGGAGATCAACCCTGGGATTTCTTTGGAAGGATTGATGCTAAAGCTGAAACTCCAGTACTTTGGCCACCTCATGCGAAGAGTTGACTCATTGGAAAAGACTCTGATGCTGGGAGGGACTGGGGGCAGGAGAAGTGCCGGGAGCCAGCCAGAGGAACTCCACCCATGGCAAAGGTCATGAGGAAGGAGGCTTCAGCATACGCAAAGGCAGTATCGAACCTCAGGAAACCCCCTGTTCCTGAGCATCTACCCCCAAAACCAGAGTCTGCCTACTTTACTGTTTTATGCTCTCACCTACACCTCTGACTTTACGGGGGGCTCTCCCCCATCATCTCTCTCGGAGAAGGAGTTAACCTACAGCTCCAGTTAATAAAAATTCCCAGGTGTGACAAGAGTGTTTCAACTTACGAACTTCTCTGAAGGTTATCTAGCCTGCCTGTACAGGTTCATCTGGCCACATGTGATTGTTTACAGCCTCCCAACCGTTAGAGGCACGAGATGTGTTAGACTTACTAAAGGCAGATTTTTTTACAAAGTTAGAAATTATTAGTATAGTGGGTTGATTAGGAATTATATTGGTGAAGGGTTTTTCATTTGTTGGGCCAATATTTGCTGCTAAGTCTCCATATTATTCCCTGCCCTTATAATGAATATAACTAGCATATAGAAGAAATAAGCATTAACCTTTAAGATTAATCATGTTAACCTTAGGCTAAGTAAATTCCTTTCTTAATTGTAACCCACTACACCCTTACCCTATAGGAATGCAACTTTATCTGGTACCTTCAGAGGGTAGTGCCTGGTTTAAGAAAAAAATCACCCATGGAAAAAAATAAGTTTTCTGGTTGACTGACTGTTATCAGAAAGAAAGGACCATAAAATGTCCACAGGCCTCATGGCCAGAAGGTGATGTAAAACCCCTAAGACGTTTTTGTATACATTTATCTGAAGCATCTGATTTTGATAAAGGTCAGTACTGCTGACCCCTGCGTGACTTTAAATTTTCCATTTGTCTCTATGTGTAAAAAAAAGGTATATAAGCAAACCTGAAAATAAAGAAAATGGATCAGTTTCTGGAAAGACTGATTCTCCCGTGTCGTTCTTTCTTGTTCTCCGTTTTTCTGGCTGAATTCCCATCTGGAGCATGGGTGCTCACCAAGCCTGCTAATTTTCCCCTGGCATTTAAGTTCCACGTGAGAGGGAACCCAAGGTGGGTCACCCTCTGCTATTCAAGTGGGTGCCAGTGGCCTACATAGGTGGTGCAAGCTTCTTGTCTTGAAGCTTTATTGGTATCCCACGTAAACCAAGTTATTCAGCCTCTTTTTCTCCACTAATTTTCCTACTACACTATTTCTTTCTAATTTCCCTCTATATCTTTAATTAAGCAATTAATTTCTAGGACACTGACTCCATCCCCGCTTCGAATTACCCTGGATCCACCGGGGCTGGACCCCGGCAAGTGGTGCCTGGAACAGGCTATTCGAAGGTAGGTCTCCCCCAGTGCTCAGTTTTCGGGACGGATAGGCCCCCACTCAGGGTGCCGCAGACCCCCCTGCATAAGACAGGTAGGGAAAGAGGGGTGGGAAGTTTTTGGGTTGAAAAGAAACCTGGTTGATAGGTTGAAAAGAAACCTGTAGGTTGATAGGTTGAAAAGAAACCTGTAGGTTGATAGGTTGAAAAGAGACCTGAAGTGTTGATTCTTGCAATATAAGACAAGAAATTTGCACTGAAATCTTAAACCTTTCTGTATAGAAATTTTTGACACAGGTAACAATGAGTCAAAAGAACAACAATTCTTTATAGAACTAATTTTGCAACTGTTAAACAAAAGAGAAATTAAAGTTAAGAAGGCTAGTGTTACAAGAGCAATGTCCTTGGTTTCCAGAAAAAGGACACTGTTAACTTAGATACTTGGGTGAAGCTAGGACAACAGCTAAAAACTTATTATACTTTGCATGGGCCTGTAAATGCTTTTGCTCTGTGGAATATGATTAGAAATGTTCTGGACCCCCGTCATGAGGCTGTTAGATAGACTATGGGAGAGGCTATAGAGGTGAATGGTAGTGGGTCTCCACTTTCTGCATGGATCATATTTTCTGCCATTGACAAACAAAAGGAGAGAGACTATACTCTACCTCCTGAGGAAGGAGAGGACTTACCCGACGCTGCGGCCAGGTGCCCTGGCGAGTCCCCTCCCCCTCTACGCAAACCTTTAAAAATTTATCCACCATTTTCTTGATTTAAGGCGACCACTGCCACCTCTGCTTGCGCCTCCCAGAACATTGCCTAAGGTTGAAAAAGATAGGGACAAATTTTTTAAAACAAAGGAGCTTCTAAAACAGAGCCTGCTCCTTGCAGAAAACCCCCTCAGAGGGGCCTCACCCAAACCAAAAAAAAAAAAAAAAAAAAAGAAAAGAAAAATAATTGTAACAAAAAGGATTTTACAAATAGAAAATATTTCTCTTGTAGCCAAATGGAACATTTTTACTGGCAATGTCCTGCTAAACAGAGACAACAAGTCGTGCCAATCAACCCCAGGTAACTCAGGCCTAGACCTCAGTTCCACCACCGCAAGAACATTAACCCCTGATGTGTCGATTACTCAGATTCCAACGGGCGCGGCTGGCCCCCTGCCTGAGGACGTTCTGGACTTGTGCTAGGGCGTAGCTCGATTTCTTTTCAAAGAATTTCGGCAGTGTCTGGTGTAGTAGATTCTAATTATACTGGGGAAATTAAAGTTTTAATCTCACCACCTACTAAAACTGTGCAAATTAATAAAGGTCAAAAAATAGCACAGCTTTTGCTTTCACCTTATTATCAGACAAGAAAAACCTTGACTTCTCAAGTTAGGAGCCCCAGAGGATTTAGATCTAGCGATCTAGCTTTTTGGGTGCAGGAAATTGGCTTTTTAGTTCCTCTTCACTTTCTGCCATAAGGGGGATATCATCTGCATATCTGAGGTTATTGATATTTCTCCCGGCAATCTTGATTCCAGCTTGTGTTTCTTCCAGTCTAGCGTTTCTCATGATGTACTCTGCTGCTGCTGCTGCTGCTGCTGCTACATCGTTTTAGCTGTGTCCGACTCTGTGCGACCCCACAGATGGCAGCCCATTGGGCTCCGCCATCCCTGGGATTCTCCAGGCAAGAACACTGTAGTGGGTTGCCATTTCCTTCTCCAATGCAGGAAAGTGAAAGTGAAGTCGCTCAGTCGCGTCTGACTCAGCGACCCCATGGACTGCAGCCTACCAGGCTTCTCCATCCATGGGACTCTCCAGGCAAGAGTACTGGAGTGGGGTGCCATTGCCTTCTTCGGATGTACTCTGCATAGAAGTTAAATAAGCAGGGTGACAATATACAGCCTTGACGTACTCCTTTTCCTATTTGGAGACCTTATTTAAAATTAACCACTGCTGAACTAAAGCCTCTTTTAAACATTTTATGAGGAGATTCTAACCCCACTTCTAAACGACAATTAACTGCTGAGGCTCGGGAAGCCCTAGGCAAAGTAGAAGCAGCTTTATCTGATAGTTATGTAAAAAGAATTGACTTAACAGTAAACTGGCAATTCCTTTGCCTAGCAACCCCGACAGCACCTACCAGAGTTGTGTGGCAGAGTGATCCTTTAGAATGGATCCACCTTCCCGCCCAAGCTAAAAAAGTGGTGGCCTCTTATCCAGGCTTAATAGCAACTTTGATATTAAAAGGGAGGAAATGGAGCATTGAATTGTTTGGGAAAGAGCCAGCAGAGATTGTAATTCCATATAATAAGGAACAACTTGATGCTCTTCTAATGTTTGATGAAGATTGGCAGATTGCTATAGTAAACTAATGTGGTCAAATTTTGCCTCATTTACCCTCACATGTTTCGTTAATTCAAAAACTAAAAGAAGGGGAGTTTCAGCATAGCTCTCCCCATCAAATCTTGCAACATGCTCTCTTTGTAAGAAATAACCTAAATGTAAAGCCGTTGGTAAAGTGAAAGGACCTCCTCTCCGGACAATGGGAAGGTCCCAACCCATTTTTCCACAGGACGCAGATTCTCTGATTTGGATCCTGGACAGATTGATCCCCCATTGCTTCGAAGGGCACCCCTCTGCCCCTGCCGCCTCCGCCGCCACACAGAACAGCCGCGCGCCGGGAGCCGTGGACGGGGCCAGCCTGGCTGCAGGGGCCCAGTGCGCAGCCGGTAGCCCCGCCAGAGTCTGCGCTCGCTTGGCCGCCACAGAGCCCGAAGCTGCTCCAACAAGGGGGCGGGGCGAGGGCCGCCAGGCCCGCTGGCAGGAGAGGCAAGATAAACATCGAGATCCTGGCAGGACTGACAGCTGCTGCAGCACGAACTCTGACCAGAAAATGATTCTACTTATTCTATTTTAGCTTGTCTACCCTCTCCTTATGTTTTTCTTTTCACTAGACGTAAGGAATAGATTTAAGGGCCTAGATCTGATAGATAGAGTGCCTGATGAACTATGAAATGAGGTTCATGACATTGTACGGGAGACAGGGATCAAGACCATCCCCATGGAAAAGAAATGCAAAAAAGCAAAATGGCTGTCTGGGGAGGCCTTACAAATAGCTGTGAAAAGAAGAGAGGCGAAAAGCAAAGGAGAAAAGGAAAGATATAAGCACCTGAATGCAGAGTTCCAAAGAATAGCAAGAAGAGATAAGAAAGCCTTCTTCAGCAATCAATGCAAAGAAATAGAGGAAAAGAACAGAATGGGAAAGACTAGAGATCTCTTCAAGAAAATTAGAGATACCAAGGGAACATTTCATGCAAGGATGGGCTCGATAAAGGACAGAAATGGTATGGACCTAACAGAAGCAGAAGATATTAAGAAGAGGTGGCAAGAATACACAGAAGAACTGTACAAAAAAGATCTTCACGACCCAGATAATCATGATGATGTGATCACT
>SJYT01030541.1:0-38235 GCA_006410635.1 Cephalophus harveyi
AAAAAAAGAAGAATCAGCAAAAGCAATAACAAATGAAAAGCAGATTAGAGTACTTATTGTACCATCAGAAGCCATATCCCAATCTCATCTCAATATAAGGAGAAATAGAACTCCAAAGAGAACAGAACATTATTAGACTAACAAAAAATTTTCTAACAGAACCTAAGCATAATATTGTACTTCTGGCTACTCCTTTTTGGTGTTCAGCCAAATATAGTTACTAACAGTAGTAAAAGTATTCTGGAAATTAGAAAATATGGTTCATCCCAGTTAAACTGGAATGGAGGCATTTATAAAACTGTTAATTTGCTTTCAGGAAAATCTGTTCTTCATCATTATTTGTTACTGTTATTGGACTATGGGGAAAGCCACTGTTAATGACTTGAGAGTTTCTGTAAGATATATGAAATTATTCCTGAGAAACTTTGAAGGTTAGGCTCATTTTGAAGTTTGAAGTGATTAAATAATTTATTGGGGGCAGAATGCCATTTTTTTGTCTTGGTTTTATAACTATTACTATCTATGCATACATATGTATGCATAGCATATGCACACATACTTCTTAATATAGATGCCAAACAGTTATGATTTGAGATGCAATAATGGTTTAAATAATAAAATCTTTGAAACCAAAAGTGCAATAGAGTATAATAACCAAACGCTTGAAACTTGTATTGAATTAAAATCCTTTAACTTTTAAGAGAAAAGCAATCATCTTTTCCCCTGTCAATTATTTAACTAAATATTCAACAAATCTCCACCCCCTTTTCCTTAGTTTTCCAGAATCAAATGACACACTACCTAATAGTCACTCTCCTTTAAAACTTGCACAAAGTGAAATGTTGATCTTACACACCCATTTCAAGGAGAGAAATGATGCAAACACACACAGGTGGAAACTGTTCAAATTGATCCTACTCTTTTAAAATAAGATATTTAATAATATTCATGTCTTGCTGCCTGGAATCTTTAAGAACACTGTGTGTTTCTACCTGAAGTTTATTTACTTTTGGCAATTAAGCAGTTCAGAGCAAGGAAAATGCTTTTACAATTTCACACCATTGGCAGGACCAAAAATTATTATGCATATTAACGAGAAATGCAATGTGAATTAAATCTTCATACTTAATTGCAGATTTTTTTTTTTTTGCTGATCATGCTTTTGATGATATCTAAAGACTCATTATCAAACTCAAGAAACTGAGTTTTTTTTCTTGTACATGTTATTCTAGAAGTTTTGTAGTTTTGCATTGCACATGTAGGTCTCTTTTACACTTTGACCTAATATCTTTGAAAAGCATAAGAATAATATCTAGTTCATCTTGTTGATATGGATGTCCAAGTGTTCTAGAACTATTTCTTATAGGACTATCCAAACCTTCATTGAATTGACTTTGCTCATTCCAAGGCAAACCTACTCAATATCACAGTAATGCAAGTCTACCCCAACCACTAATGCTGAAAAAGGTAAAGTTGAAAAGTTCTATGAAGACTTATAAGACCTTCTACAATTAACACCAGGAAAAGATGTCCTTTTCATCATAGGGAACTGGAATGCAAAAATACAAAGTCAAGAGATACCCAGAGTAACAGGCAAGTTTGCTCTTGGAGTACAAAATGCGGCAGGGTAAAGGCTAACAGAGTTTTGCCAAGAGAATGCATTGGTCATAGCAAATACCCTCTTGCAACAATACAAGAGATGGTTCTACACATAGATATCACCAGATGATCAATATAGAAATCAGATTGATTATCTGCTTTGCAACTAAAGATGAAGAAGTTTCATACAGTTAGAAAAAAACAAGACCAAGTGCTGACTGTGGCTCAGATCATAAACTCCTTATTGCAAAATTCAGACTTAAATTGAAGAAAGTAGGGAAAACCACTAGGCCACTCAGCTATGACCTAAGACAAATCTATTATGATTATACAGTGGAAGTGACAAAGAGATTCAAGAGATCAGATCTGATAGGCAAAGGGCCTGATGAACTATGCACAGAGGTTCATGACATTCTACAGGAGGTGTTGATTGGAACCATCTCCAAGAAAAAGAATGCAAACAGGCAAAATGGCTGTCCACAGACGCCTTACAAATAGCTGATAAAAGAAGAGAAATGAAAGGCAAAGGAGAAAAGGAAAGATATACCCATCTGAATGAGTTCCAAAAAATATCAACGAGAGATTAGAAAGGCTTCCTAAGTAACCAGTGCAAAGAAATGTAGGAAAATGGAAAACAATAAAATGAGAGATACTAGTAATATCTTCAAGAAGGTTAGAGATACCAATGGGATATTTCATGTAAATACGGGCACAATTAAGAGTGGACAGAGCAGAAGCAGATGTTATTAACAAGAGGTGGCAAGAATACACAGGAGAGCTATACGAAAAAGATCTCAAAGGCTCACAAGATAACCACAATGGTGTGATCACTAACGTAGAGTTAGACATCTTGGAGTGTGAAGTCAAGAGGGCCTCAGGAAGCATCACTACAAATAAGGTACTGGAGGTGATGTAATTCCAGTTGAGCTATTTCAAACTCTAAAGGGGGATGCTGTTAAAATGCTGTACTCTATGCCAGCAAATTTGGAAACCTCAGCAGTGGCCACAGGATTGGAAAAAGTCAGTTTTCATTCCAATCCCAAGGGAAAACAGTGCCAAAAAATGCTCAAAATACCATACAATTTCACTCATTTTACACACTAGTAAAGTAATGCTCAAAATTCTCCAAGCTGGACTTCAATAGTACATGGACCAAGAACTGTCAGATGTTCAAGATAGATTTAGAAAAGGCAGAGGAATCAGAGATCAAATTGTGATGATCTGTTGGATCATAGAAAAATCAAGAGAATTCCAGAAAAACATCTACTTCTGCTTCATTACTGGAGTAAATCCTTTGGCTGTGTGGATCACAGCAAACTGGAAAATTCTGAAAGAGATGGCAATATCAGACCACCTTTCCTGCCTCCTGGAAAACCTGTATGCAGGTCAAGAAGCAACAGTTAGAACTGGACATGGAACAACAAACTGGTTCAAAATTTGGAAAGAAGTATGTCAAGGCTGTATATTGTCACCCTGCTTATTTAACTTATATGCAGATTGTATCATGTAAAATGCTGGGCTGGATGAGGCACAAGCTGGAATCAAGATTGCTGGTAGAAATATCAGTAACCTCAGATATGGAGATGACATTATCTGCATAACGGCAGAAAGTAAAGAGGAACTAAAGAGACTTTTAGAGTGAAAAAAAAATGGCTTAAAACTCAACATTTTAAAAACTAAGTTCATGGCATCTGGTCCCATCAGTTCATGGCAAATAGGTGGGAAACAAGGAAAACAATGATAAATTTATTTTCTTGGGTTCCAAAGTCACTGCAGATGGTGACTGCAGCCACAAAATTAAGACATCTGCTTCTTGGAAGAATAGCAAGACAAACCTAGATAGCATATTAAAAAGCAGAGACAATACTTTGCCAACAAAGTTCCATCTAGTCAAAGATATTGTTTTTCCAGTAGTCATGTATGGATGTGAGAGCTGTACCATAAAGAAGGCTGAGTGTTAAACAATTCATGCTTTTGAATTGTGGAGAGACTGGATCAAACCAGTCAATTCTAAAGAAAATCAACCCCAAATATTCACTGGAAGGACTGATGTTGAAGCTGAAAACCCAATACTTTGGCCGTCTGATGTGAAAAGCTGATTGAATAGAAAAGACCCTGTTGCTGGGAAAGATTGAAGGCATGAAGAGAAGGGGACAACAATACGAGATGGTTGGATGGCATCACCGACTCAATGAACATGAGTTTGAGCAAGATCCAGAAGATGTTGAAGGACAGCGAAGCCTGGCATGCTGCAGTTCATGAGGTCACAAAGAGTCAAACATGACTGAGAAACTGAACATTTGTCAAAAATTAGCTACCTGTATTGTGAATCTTTCCAGGTTTCATTTTCTGCTCCTTCCCTGTTTCTATTCTTTTTGCAATACCATGCTATTTTGTTTACTGTAGCTTTGTAGTAATACTTAAAGTTGAGTTGTCTAAGTCTTGCAGCTTTTTTTTTTTTCAGTATTGTTTTGCCTCTTCTAGGTCTTTTACCATTTCATATAAACTTCCTAACCAGTTTGTAGATATCTGCAAAAGGGTTCAGTAGATATCAAACCTTAGTTGTTGAAATCATTTGCAAATTTTTTTCTCCCTCTATGTAAGTTGTCATTTCACTTTGTCACTGGTATCCTTTGCTGTGAAAATATTTTTAAGCTTCCTTAGGTCCCATTTAGAGCTTCCTTGGTGGCTCAGACAGAAAAGAGTCTGCTTGCAATGTGAGAGACCTGGGTTTGATCTCTGGGTTGGGAAGATCTCCTAGAGAAGGAAATGGCAACCCACTCCAGTATTCTTGCCTGAAAAATTCCATGGATGAGACAGTGTGGAGGGCTACAGTCCATGAGGTTGCAAAGAGTTAGACATGACTGAGGAACTAACACACCACACACACACACACACAGGTTCCATTTGTTTATTTTTGCTCTTATTTCTTTTATTTTAGGAGACATATCTAAAAAAATATTGGTATGATTTATGTCTCAGTGTATTCCACCAATGTTCTCTCCTATGAATTTTATGGTTTCAGATCTTACATCCTTTAATCTATTTTATTTTTGTATATGATGCAAGGAGATGGTATAATTCATTCTTTTACATGTAAGTGTCCAGTTTTCTCACCATCATTCATTGAAGAGACTGTTCTTTTCTCTATTGTACATTCTTCTCACCTTTATTGTGGATTAATTGATCACAAGTGCATGTGTTTATTTCTGGGCTCTCTCTTCTGTTCTGATGATATGTAGGTCTGGTTTTTGTCAGTACCATGCTGTTTTGATTACTACCACTTTGTAGTACAGTCTGGAGTTTGGGAAGTTGATACCTTCAGGTCTGTTCTTTTTTATCAAGATTTTCTCGACAACCTCTCATCTTTTGTGGTTCTGTTTAAATTTTAGGATTATTTTTCTTGTTCTGTGAAATTTTTCAATGATATTTTGACAGGAAATGCATTAAATGTCCACATTTGTCTGGGTAGTATGACCATTTAAGCAATAATTATTCCAATCCAAGATCATAGGATGTCTTTCCATTTCTTTCTATCATCTTCAGTTTCCTTTATCAATGTTTTATAGTTTTCAGAATATAGATTTTTAATCTCCTTGCCTGTTTATTATTATTTTGTTCTTTTTGATGGGATTTAAAAATATTATTTTTCTGACAGTTAATTACTAGTAGGTAGAGCATTAACAGGAGAAGGCAATGGCAACCCACTCCAGTACTCTTGCCTGGCAAATCCCATGGATGGAGGAGCCTGGTAGGCTGCAGTCCATGGGGTCGCTAAGAGTCGGACACAACTGAGTGACTTCTCTTTCACTTTTCACTTTCATGCATTGGAGAAGGAAATGGCAACCCACTCCAGTGTTCTTGCCTGGAGAATCCCAGGGATGGGGGAGCTTGGTGGGCTGCTGTCTCTGGGGCCACACAGAGTCAGACACGACTGAAGCGACTTAGCAACAGCAGCAGCAGAGCATTAGCATATTTTTGTATATTAATCTTATATCCTGAAATTTTCTGAGTTCAATTATTATTTCTAACAGTATTTTGGTAAATAACCAAAGGCTCTTTGGTGGTATCCACAAGGGTTAGTACCCCAAAACATAAACAGACCATCTGAATCAATATCAAAAAAGCAAACAGCCTAGTCAAAAAATGAGCAGAAGATCTATGTGGACATTTTTTTTTTCCCCCAAAGAAGACATACATATGGCTAGCAGGCACATGAAAAGATACTCAGAATTGCTAATTATTAGAGAAATGAAAATCAAAACTATGAGGTATCATCTTACATCTATCAGAATAGCCATCATCAAGAAGTTCAATGTATGGCAAAACCAACACAGTATTGTAAAGTAAAATAAAGTAAAAATAAAAATTAAAAATTAAAAAAAAGAAGTTCATAAATAACAAATGTTGGTGAAAATGTGGAGAAAATGAAACCCTCCTCCTAGTAGGAATGTCAGTTAGTGCAGCCAATATGAAAAACAGTACTATGGAGATGCCTCAAAAAATTAAAATTGAACTATTAATACTATTTAATCCAGCAACTCCATTCTTGGGTATATATCTGAAAAAAAAAATTTGAAAAGATATAAGCACCCCAATGTTCATAGCAGCATTATTTATAATAGTCAATATATGGAAGCAAGCTAAGTGTCCTTCAGCAGATGAGTAGACAAAGAAAATGTGGCATATGTTATATATATATATGTATATATATATGTATACATGTATGTATAAAATGGAGCATTACTCACCATTACAAAATAATGAAATTCTGTCATTTGCAACTATGTTGGTAGACTTAGAGAATATTATGCTTAGTGAAATATATTGGAGAAAGACAAATACCGTATAACATCACTTATATATGAAATCTAAAAAATAAAACAAATGCAAATTGTAAAACAGAAACAGATAGAGATACAGAAAGCAAACTAGTGGATACGAGCGAGGAGAAGAAAGGTGGGAGAGGTTAACAGATACAGAGTACGCTTTGTAATATAGGTAAGCAACAAAGATACAGTAAATTATAACCACTATTTTGTAATACTTTAAAAATTTTTATTTGGCTGTACAAGGTCTTAGTTGTAACATACAGGATCTACTTCCCTGACCAGGGATAGAACCCAGACCCCTGCATTGGGAGCAAGGAATCTTAGCCACTGAACCACCAAGGAAGTTCACAGTAATAAGTTTTAATGGAGTATAGTCTGTAAAAAATGAAGCTGTACACTGAAAGCTAATAAAATATTGTAAATCAAGAATAATTCAATAAAAAAAATTAAGCCTGCATCAAACAGCAACAGAACTCATGCTTCTCAAGCTCATATGGAACACTGAACAGAAGAAGAATCAAAGAAGAATCAAAGTATATTCTTAGGCATAAAACACATCATAATAAATTCTGACAAATAGAAATAATACAAAGAACATTCTCAGACAATGATGGAATTAAATGAGAAACAAACACTACACAGAGAACTGGAAAATCCTCCATTATCTGGGCACTGAATAACTGCTTTTAAATATCACATGGAGCCAAAAAGAAGTTTCAGGAAAAATCAAGAAAAGTTTTGTACGAAATGGAAATATAGCTTATTAGAATTTGTGCAGAATGCAACAAAGCAGTGCTTAGAGGGAAATTATACCTTTATTTTTATATATTAAAAAAAGAAACAAGAATCAATAAAGTAGTAAACAGTGGAGAAATTGTAGAGAAAATCAAGTAATTCTAAAATAAAATTTTAGAGAAGATCAATAAAGTTGATAAACCCTCTATGCAAGGTAATCAAAAGTCGGAGACAGTGGGAAAAAAAAGTGACCAATATCATAAATGAAATAGTCAACACTATTGAAACCATGAAGCTTAAAACATGATGAATATTAGGAATAAATTCATGCTCACAAATTCGATGCCTTAAATGAAATGGATCAATTCAATGAAAATCACAAACTGTTAAAACTCATACAAGGAGAGAGACATAATATAGACAGGCCTATGTCTATTAGATAAAATAAATCAATAATAAATAAACTTTAAAAAAGAAAGCACCAAGCTTAAATGGCTTTACTGATATATTCTATTGAATATTTGAACAAAAATGTTGTATCAATTCTTCACATTCTATTCCAGAAAATAGAAGCTAAGGGAATACTTCTTAATGCACTCAGTGAAATCTGCATTGCTTAAACGTCAAAACTAGACCTTGGCATTACAAGAAAGGAAAACTGCGGACCAATATCTCTTGTGTCAGTCAATCAGTTCAGTCACTCAGTCATGTCGGACTCTTTGCGACCCCATGAATCACAGCATGCCAGGCCGCCCTGTCCATCACCAACTCCTGGAGTTCACTCAAACTCATGTCCATCGAGTCAGTGATGCCATCCAGCCATCTCACCCTCTGTCGTCCCCTTTTCCTCCTGCCCCCAATTCCTCCCAGCATCAGAGTCTTTTCCAATGAGTAAACTCTTCGCATGAGGTGGCCAAAGTATTGGACTTCCCTGGGCGCTCAGAAATTAAAGCATCTGCCTGGAATGCGGGAGACCTGGGTTCGATTTCTGGGTTGGGAAGATCCTCTGAAGAAGGAAATGGCAATCCACTCCAGTACTCTTGCCTGGAGAATCCCATGGAGGGAGGAGTGTGGTAGGCTACAGTCCATGGGGTCGCAAAGAGTCGGACACGACTGAGCGACTTCACTTAATAACTTAACTTCATTTCACTTCCAATGAACCCCCAGGACTGATCTCCTTTAGGATAGACCGGTTGGATCTCTTCACAGTCCAAGGGACTCTCAAGAGTCTTCTCCAACACCACAATTCAAAAGCATCAATTCTTCAGCGCTCAGCTTTCTTCACAGTCCAACTCTCACATCCATACATTGCTACTGGAAAAAAAATAGCTTTGACTAGACGGACCTTTGTTGGCAAAGTAATGTCTCTGCTTTTGAATATGCTATGTAGGTGAGTCATAACTTTCCTTCCAAGGAGTAAGCATCTTTTAATTTCAGGGCTGCAATCACCATCTGCAGTGATTTTGAAACCCCAAAAAATAAAGTCTGACACTGTTTCCCCATCTATTTGCCATGAAGTGATGGGACCAGTTGCCATGATCTTCGTTTTCTGAATGTTGAGCTTTAAGCCAACTTTTTCACTGTCCACTTTCACTTTCATCAAGAGGCTTTTTAGTACATAGATGCAAAGATCCTCAAGACAGTGTCAGCAAATTAATTCAATGTGTAAAAAGGATTATACCAAGTGGGATTTATTCTAGGTATGTGAGCTGAATCAATACTCAAAAGTAAGATAATAAATCTGTCACATCAACAAAATAAAAGGGTCAAAGATATGACTGCATCAAACAATGCAGAAACAGAATTTTAAACACATTTTAACAACACCAAAGCTTAATCTGTGAAAGAAATACTGCTAAGTTGGACTTTTAAGAAAAAATCTTATTATTAAAAACTGTGACAAAACTAGAAACAAAGGGGAACTTACTCAACTTAATAAACAGCATCTTCAAAAACCCTACAGTTAACAGCCTACTTCATGATGAAAAGCAGGACAATCCCCTTTCCCCTAAGTTTGAGACCAAAGTCAGGATGTCTCTATTCATCACTCCTTTCCAACCTCGTACAGGCAGTCCTGGCTAGGGAAACAAGGCTATAAAGTAGAATAAAAAGTGTGCAGATTGAGAAGGAAGAAACAGCTGCTTTTGTTCATGGATGACATGATTGTCTATGTGGAGAATCTTAAAGAACAGACAAAGAGCTCCTGGAACTAATAAGCGATAGTAGTGAGCCCATGGTATCCAACTGCTTTTCTATATTCAAGCAATAAACAACTGCAATTTGAAATTTGAAAACACAGCACTATTTATAATAGCACTACAAAAAAGAGAAATATTTTTATATAAATCTTTTAAAATACATAGAGGATCTAAAAACAGAACATCACAAAATACTGGTAGAAGAAGTCAAAGAAAATATAAAGAAAAAGATATCCTATGTTCATGTGTGTGTGGGAAGTCTCTTCAGTCATGCCCAACTCTTTGCGATCCTATGGACTATACCCTGCTAGGCTCCCCTGTTCACATGGTTCTCCAGGCAAGAATACTGGTCTGGCTTGCCATGCTCTTCTCAAGGGGATCTTCCCAACACAGGGATCCATTCCACATCTCTCAAGTTTCCTGCATTAGCAGATGGATTCTTTACTACTACCGCCACCTGGAGAAGCCCTCCATGTTCATAGGTAGACACTGTTGTCAAGATTGCAATGCTTTCCAAATTGATCTATAAATTCAATTCAATTCCAGCCAATATCCTACCAAGATGCTTTTTATTTAAAAGGGATTTGGCAGCTTAATATTTTTTATTTTTATGGAAATATAGTTGATTTTTGATATTCTATTAGTTTCAGTTGTACAGCATAGTGATTCAGTATTTTTACAGATTATACTCATTAAAAGCTATTACAAAAGAATGGCTCTGCTTTTCTCTGCTGTACAATATATCCTTGTGGCTAATCTACTTTATACAGAGTACTCTGTTTCTCTTAATCATAGTCTCCTAATGAGCCCCTCCCCCTTCCCTTTTATATGTAATGTCTAGTTTGTTTCCTCTATCTGTGAGCCTCTTTTTGTTTTGCTATATGAATTTCTATGTTTTATTTTTAGAGTTCATATATAAATAATAACATACAGTATTTGTCTGACTTATTTCACTAAGCATAATAATCCCTAGGTCCACCTACATCATTGCAAATGACAGAATTTCATTCTTGCTAATAGTTGAATAATATTCCATTATATATATATATGTATATATATCAGGGGTTCTTTATCCATTCATCTGCTGATACACACTTAGGTTACTTCCATATTTTGGCTATTGTAAATAATACTGTTATGAATATTGAGGTTCATGTGTCTTTTTCAATTAGCACTTTTATTTTTGCCTGATGTATGTCCCAAAAGGAATTGCTGGATCATATGGTAGTTCTATTTTTTTGAGGAACCTTCATACTCTCTTCCATAGCAGCTGCACCAGGATACATTCCTGCAACAGGATACAGGGATTATGTTTTATCCACATTTTGTCAATATTTGTTATTGTAGATTTTTGATGGTGGCCATTCTGAAAGGGGGAGGTGACACCTCATTATTACTTTGATTTTCATTTCTCTAATAATTAGCAATGTGAGCATCTTTTCTTGTGCCCATTGGCTATTTGTATGTCTTCTTTGGAAAAATGTCTATTTAGGTCTTCTTCCTATTGTTTGTTTGGGTTGTTTGCTTTTTTGATATTGAATTGGATGAGTCATTTATATATTTTGGATATCAACCTTTTAACAGTCATATCATTTACAAATATTTCCTCTCATTCTTTAGGTTATTTTTGCTTTGTCTATGGCTTCCTTTGCTACGTGAAGGCTTTTATTTTTTTATTTGGTCCTTGACTAGACTACTTTAAAGATGGATTCTATTAACATGTAAAAAGAGCTAATACCTCTCCCTCTCAAACCATTCCAAAAAACTGAAGAAGATGTGGTCTTTAAATGCTAGTTTTTAATCAAATTGGTTGATAGCACTCTTCAGGTTAATTTTCTTCTTATTAATTTTCTTTCCCCTAGATCTATCACTTACAGGAAGAAGGACGTTTAATTCTCCAACTATGACAGTGTCAGACTTTATTTTTTGGGTCTACAAAATCACTGCATATGGTGATTGCAGCCATGAAATTAAAAGGCACTTACTCCTTGGAAGGAAAATTATGACCAACCTAGATAGCATATTGAAAAGCAGAGACATTACTTTGCCAACAAAGGTCCGTCTAGTCAAGGATATGATTTTTCCTGTGGTCATGTATGGATGTGAGAGTTGGACTATAAAGAAAGCTGAGCACCAAAGAATTGATGCTTTTGAACTGTGGTGTTGGAGAAGACTCTTGAGAGTCCCTTGGACTGCAAGGAGATCCAACCAGTCCATTCTGAAGGAGATCAGCCCTGGGATTCCTTTGGAAGGAATGATGCTAAAGCTGAAACTCCATTACTTTGGCCACCTCATGAGAGGAGTTGACTCATTGGAAAAGACTCTGATGCTGGGAGGGATTGGGGCAGGAGGAGAAGGGGCCGACCGAGGATGAGATGGCTGGATGGCATCACGGACTCGATGGACGTGAGTCTGGGTGAACTCCGGGAGATGGTGATGGCAGGGAGGCCTGGCGTGCTGTGATTGATGGGGTCACAAAGAACTGGACACGACTGAGTGACTGAACTGAACTGATAATCCAAATGCCTCCTTGAAGTTCTACCAGTTTTTTTGTAGTGTATTTTGATGCTCTCATGTTAGATTCATGCAGCCTGAGAATTGTTAAGTCTTGAAGAACTGACTCCTTTATTGTTACTCCTCTTTAAGACATAATTTCCGTGCTCTGAAGTTCACTGCTTCAACTTTCTTTTGATTAGTGTTAGCACTGCATGTCTTTTTCATTTCTTTTACTTTAACCTAATGACTCTGAATTAAAGTGAATTTCTTATAGACCATGTACTTGGGTTTTTTGTTTTTGTTTTTTTTTAATTCACCGACAGTCTTCTCTCCTTATTTGTTGTATTGACATTCAATTCAGTTGATTTCAGTCGCTCAGTCGTGTCCAGCTCTTTGCAACCCCATGAATCACAGCACGCCAGGCCTCCCTGTCCATCACCAACTCCCGCAATTCACTCAGATTCACGTCCATTGAATTAGTGATCCCATCCAACCATCTCATCCTCTGTCGTCCCCTTCTCCTCCTGCCCCCAATCCCTCCCAGCATCAGGGTATTTTCCAATGAGTCAACTCCTCGCATGAGGTGGCCAAAGTACTGGAGTTTCAGCTTTAGCATCAGTCCTTCCAAAGAAATCCCAGGACTGATCTCCTTTAGGATGGGTTGGTTGGAGCTCCTTGCAGTCCGAGGGACTCTCAAGTGTCTTCTCCAACTCCACAGTTCAAAAGCATCAATACTTCGGTGCTCAGCTTTCTTCACAGTCCAACTCTCACATCCATACATGACTACTGGAAAAACCATAGCCTTGACTAGATGTACCTTTGTTGGCAAAGTAATATCTCTGCTTTTGGATATACTATCTAGGTTGGTCGTAACTTTCCTTCCAAGGAGTAAGTGGCTTTTAATTTCATGGCTGCAATCATCATCTGCAGTGATTTTGGAGCCCCCCAAATAAAGTCTGACACTGTTTCCAATCTTTCCCCATCTATTCGCCATGAAGCGATGGAACCAGATGCCATGATCTTCGTTTTCTGAATGTTGAGCTTTAAGCCAACTTTCTCACTCTCCTCTTTCACTTTCATCAAGAGGCTCTTTAGTTCCTCTTCACTTTCTGCCATAAGGGTGGTGTCATCTGCAAATCTGAAGTTATTGATATTTCTCCCGGCAATCTTGATTCCAGCTTGTGCTTTTCCAGCCCAGCATTTCTCATGATGCATATAAGTTAAACAAGCAGGGTGACAATATACAGCCTTACTCACATTTAAAACGTTTTGGTATAAAACCTTATATTTGTATCTACCATATAGGTATCTGTTTTCCACTTGTTGTGATTATTTTTTGCTGCTTTTATTTGCCTCTTTTCTTGCCTTTTAGGACAATTTGTAATTTTTTGTTAAAAGCAGATTTCACGTATTGGTAATAGGAATCAAAATGAAAGACCTAGATTATGAGAGCTTGTGTTGACCAGACTGAAAGTTTGGCTGCATTTAGAGTTTTCTGTAGCTGTGCCTGTCAGAAGTTTCAAATTCCTCTAGGATCCTTGTTTTAATTTCTGCTTTTGTCTCTTCACTTCCCTAGAAACTTCTCCTTAAATAATGTATTTTCTTGCAGTTCTTGTAATCAGTAATCTACTCTTATTATACCAAGATGCTTTTAATTTGGTGATAAATTGTGGGGGAGAGGAGTACTCTATAAACTGCATGCTAAGTCGCTCCAAGTCGTGTCCAACTCTTTGCCTCTCCATGCACTGTAGCCCGCCAGGCTCCTTTTCCATGGTATTCTCCAGGCAAGGATACTGGAATGAGTTGCCATTTCCTCTTACAGGGAATCTTCCCAACCCAGGGATTGAACCTGAGTCTCTTACATCTCCAGCATTGGCTGTTGGGTTCTTTACCACTAGCACCATCTAGGAAAGCCCCTGTAATCTTTGATTAAATATTATTCTTTTACTGAGCTAGTTTCACTAGGCAGTGACCCTCCTAGATGTTTCTTAACTTCTCCCCTCCCCTTTAGGGAGACAGCAAGGATAAAAGGGTTGAATAAGGGCTTCCCTGGTGGCTCAGATGGCAAAGGACCTGCCTGTAATATGGGAGACCTGGGTTCAATCCCTGGGTTGGGAAGATTCACTGGAGGAGGGAGTGGCAATCTACTCCAGTATTCTTACCTGGAGAATCCCCAAAGAAAGAAGAGTCTGGAGGGCTACAGTCCCTGGGGTCACAAACAGGCAGACACGACTGAGCAACTCAGCACAGCAGGGTTGGATAAACTTTTTTTCTCCCTAGGTGGGATAAGGCTATGGTAAAAATATTTTTCCTGGAGAGTAGCTGTGGGGAGAGCAAATTAGCCAATATGGAGTGTTCAGGCTCTCTCACCCCATGTTTTGTAAATACTGACTATGTAAGAGCTGAGATCATTTGTAGCACTATAACCAGCATCACGAGGCACTTGCTTGGTCACAAGTTACTTTGTGCTGTAGGGATATAGGGGCTCTACCTAGAAAGTGGTGGCTTTAACTGCTGAGTCACAGCCGTGTCCATTGGGTCAGCTACAAAAGGAGCGAATATAGGGAGTCTACTACTCTGGCTGCTGCATCGGCCGAGAGAGAGACTATGCTATGGCTGCCATGCCAACCAGGAGAGAATAAATGCGTCTGCAGTTCCTACAGCTCCTCCAGTCTCCTTCCAGTCTCTTAGATCATGCCTTGCCTACTTTGGTTTCAATGAACAGTGCAAACAGGGTGAAGAGCAATACAGCTGGCATCAAGAACAGGATTGGTGAGACAGTAGCTCTCTGTAATGGAAGACACTCAGGGTATGTTTCAAAATGGTATTTCTCTCTCCCTCTTCTAGAGCCGTAAGAGGACTTTTCTTGGCTCCTCACTTTGAGAACCTTAAGAAACTTTTCCTTAAGGTGAAGTAGGTGAATCGTGGAGGGGTTCCTTTAAAACTGCAGCTCCAAGGAGCTCCTCCTTCTCACACTAGTCTATACTCACCCTCTAGCAGTTTGTCAACATTACCATTTAAGTGTTCCCACCAGTTACGGGTTCTGCTCCCAGTAGTTGTGGTCTCAGCTGTGAGTCTCTGCGTTCTCCTGTCTCCTCAGATTTTGGTGTGGAGGTTTGCTTTGTGATCTCAATTCTCTGATGGCTCCCAGAAAAGTTACCTTTCAATTTGTTATATATATTTTTTCCTTTGTTGTGAGATTGGGAGTAGCAACTTGCAAATTCTTTATACGGCAAAGCTGAACACAGACATCCCCATGTAGTTCTTAATCTTTCATTTCCTACCACCATGAATTGTCTTCCCTGTGACCACCATAGGGTCTCAGTACTTACTGATCCAAACAAGCCAGGGACTTCTGATTACTACAGCAAAGGAAATGGCAGTGCTTAGCCAGATCATTGCATGGTAGCTCAGTTTCTCCTCGTGAACATGTCATAGGGACATGGTTTCATTTTTGATGCATCAGGTTTAGCTGACCTTTGTCAAAAATAGTCACACTGATCAACATTTGATTCTATGCTGGTAAAGTCCTATGAGAGGATGCTCAAAGAGGAAAGGGGAAAAATCACCTCAACTCTTCTTGGCATTAAAATATGAGTTTCTTTATAGTTTCTAGAAAATATTTGGATCATAATAGGGGAGATTCATCTCCTAGTTTGAGAAAAACAAGTTTATTCTATTGTTACAAATATATGAAAGAAAAACTATATGAGTTCATTTCTTGGAAATATTGATATTTAAGTAAATTCCACTACATTCTTCAGTTGCTGGGTCTGAAAACATTACCAAAAAAATAATATTTAGGCTTTTGTTGTCTAAGCAGAAAGTTTGAAAAATTTCCTTGTTAAAAGTAAATATTCTACAAAATGTATATTCATGATCTCAGTATAATTCAACTTCAGGTGATGTATTTATTCAAAAAATTATGTCATTGAAACATGTATAATATCATATAAGAAATGAATCGCCAGCCTAGGTTCGATGCAGGATACAGGATGCTTGGGGCTGGTGCACTGGGATGACCCAGAGAGATGGTACTGGGAGGGAGGTGGGAGGGGGGTTCAGAATTGGGAACACATGTACACCCGTGGTGGATTCATGTTGATGTATGGCAAAACCAACACAGTATTATAAAGTAAAATATATAAAAAAATATTAAACATAGGTTTTGACATCCAAGTAGTTAATTCTTACTTTCGGAAATAATAACATTATTATAATTAGAGTTAACAGTTAGAAAAATGTCCAAATTTCAGACAGAAAGTGAGAATAAAGGGAAGAACCACGACTGGGGGGAGGTTAAGAGAGAGGTGTTTTGGGAAATTGTGGATGATAGAAAAAACTTGGAGAAATCCAAACATGGAAGCTCTGTCTGAAATATACATTTATGTTGAGAAGGTAACCTGAACACAGGTGACACTTGGAGGCTGGCAAATGTCCCCAGCCATAACCTGCCAGGCTATGGCTTAGACCCAGGGAACGAGAAGAAACCTGCCAGGCTATGGCTTAGACCCAGGGAACGAGAAGAAACCAAAGGAGGTCCCTCGGGCTTAGCCAGACCAGTGGGACTGTTGACACAAGTACAAGGGGCCAGAGGAGAGGAGACTCCACAAGTAAACCCCTGTTTGCTTTCGACAGATCATTTTCTCTCCTCTTCCTCAATGTGACCAGACAGCTTGAAGAGGCTGCTTAACTTCCTCAACTGCCCAATTCACTGTGAAAACTCAAGAATTTGGTGTCAAGCCTTACAAGATTTTAAAAAAAAAAAAAAAAAAAGGAAATATAAAACTAATTTAAGGGTCATGGTGAGGTCTGATGAGTTTCAACATGAGTTATTGTTAATCACAGAGAGGCAAAGTAATTATAGACTACAGATGATGCCTGTTCAACCAAAGACAGCAGTGACTATTGCTGAAGTGTTTATAGATCATCCCAGAAGAGTGCATTCTGGGATAAACTTTTAAACCCATTTTTCTGCTTGCAGCCTCAGTTTGCTTTATGAAACGTGTGATACGTTTTAACAATCCATCCTTGTGATCCACCCACCTCTGCCCAAACCACGCAGACTCATCTCTGTACATGCACCCTGACCACATCATCCTCACCTGAAACTCTCCCATGACTTCCCTTCCCCTTGTAAGAAGGGCTGGAATTCTTTATGTACCCACCACGCCCTCATGTGGTGTGGCCCTAACCATCTCCCCAGTCTTATCTCCTACTTACTCCTCATTAGAAAGGCAGCACCCAACAGAACTCTCTGTGAAGATGGTCATTTCAATACCTATGTCTTTCGCATCCAACACAGAAGTCACCTGTTACATTTGACCAATTAAATTTAATATCAAGCACATGTGAAAGTCAGTTCCTCAGTTACACTAGACATGTTTAAGGTGCTTGACAACCATGTGTAGCTAATGGCTGCTGAGATGGACAGTCAGATACAGAACTTTTCCATCAAATACAGAACTTTTCCATCAAGGCATGAGATCCTTTAGGGCAGTATTGATCAGCACAGACTAGTCTCACTTTCAGTCAGTTCAGTTCAGTCACTCAGTCGTGTCTGACTTTGTGATCCCATGGACTGCAGCACGCTAGGCTTCCCTGTCCATCACCAGCTCCCAGAGCTTGCTCAAACTCATGTCCATTGAGTCGGTGATGCCATCCAACAATGTCGTCTTATGTCGTCCCCTTCTCCTCCTGCCTTCAGTCTTTCCCAGCATCAGGGTCTTTAGCAAAGTGTCAGATCTTCACATCAGATGGCCAAACTATTGAAGTTTCAGCTTCAGCATCAATCCTTCCAATGAATATTCAGGACTGATTTCTTTCAGGATTGACTGGTTTGATCTCCTTAATGTCCAAGGCACTCTCAAGAGTCTTCTCCAATACCACAGTTCAAAAGCATCCATTTTTTGGTGTTCAGGCTTTTTTATGGCCCAACTCACATCCATCCATGCCATCGGTACTGAAAAGGCCATAGCAAAGGTCCATAGCCACATGGACCTTTGTCAGCAAAATAATATCTCTGCTTTTTAATATGCTATCTATGTTTGTCATAGATTTTTTTCCAAGGAGCAAGCATCTTTTAATTTCATGGCTGTAGTCACTATCTGCAGTGATTCTGGAGTCCAAGAAAATAAAAGTTGTCACTGTTTCCATTGTTTCCTCATCTAATTGCCATGAATTGATGGGGGCAGATACCATGATCTTTGTTTTTTGAATGTTGAGTTTTAAGCCAGCTTTTTCACTCTTTTTCACCTTCATCAAGAGACTCTTTAGTTCCTTTTCACTTTCTAACATAAGGGTGGTGTCATCTCCATATCTGAGATTATTGATATTTCTCTCAGCAATCTTGATTCCAGCTGTGCTTCATCTAGCCTGGCATTTCTCATGATGTACTCTGCATATAAGTTAAATAAGCAGGGTGACAATATACAGCAAACTGTGGAAAAAGAGATGGGAATACCAGACCACCTTACCAGCCTCACTTTAGGACTTCTAAATATTTTCTCAGCTGAAAGTCTTTTCAGATGTCCCTTCTGTCCCCATCTCTCTCCTATCTGTCTCTTGTAATGTCTTACTTTTTTCCTTATTCCATTTGGAAGAAGTCTTAAAACACAACTTAGGTTATATTCCTGTGTATTACCTCATTCATAGAGCTGCTGATCATTGTATGAGTGATTCAATGATTTTTTCTCACTAGGTTGTAATCTTTATTATGAAAAACATTATATTTGTGTTCCCATTTCTGGCAGCAAAAATGACCTTAACGGGTGCTCATTAAAGTTTATTTAGAAAAGAAAAATTAATGAGTAAAGGAAAGATATGAGACTGAAATTTTATCCATTAAGAAAATGCTTAAGTATGTGAGTGAAGGAAAGAAATTAGTTTTGGTAGAAAGGGTGTTTGTGTGTGTGTATGTGTGCTTAGTCACGTGCAACTCTTTGCGACCCCATGGACTATTGCCCACCAGGCTTCTCTGCCTATGGGTTTCCCAGGCAAGAATACTGGAGTGGGTAGCCTTTTCCTACTCCAGGGGATCTTCCCAACCCAGGGATCAAACCCATGTCTTCTGTTTCTTTTACATTGTCAAGCAGATTCTTTTCCACTGAGCCACCAGGAAAGCCCTTACTTTAACATTAGACAAATTGCCTTTGAGGTAATGGTGTGTTAGGGCCATTTGTCCACTGGAAATATAGACCTGCGTCTGGGAGTGGAAATGGGGCTGGAAATGTGAGAACTCAGAGTTGAAGCCTTGGCAGCCAGGGAGATCTTTAAAATAGTGTAGGCAGAGATACAGGATAAAATTATGCCACCCATGCATGAGAAGAGAGATGAGAGGGCTTCCATTGTGGTCCACTGGTTAAGAGTCTGCCTTCCAGTGCAGGGGACACCTGTTCAGTCCCTACTGAGCCCTCACTCTAGAGCCTGCAAGCCCCAACTCCTGAAGCCTGTGACCTAGAGATCATGCTCTGCAACAAGAGAAGACACTGCGTTAAGAAGCCTGCACACAGCAACCAGAGGCTAGCCCCCACTTGCTACAGCTAGAGAAAAGCCTGAGCATGGCAATGAAGACCCAATGCAAGCAAAAATAGACATAAATTATTTAAAAAAAAAAAAAAGAGAGAAGAGAAATCATTGGTAAAACCTGTGAGACTGACAGAGCTCCCAAACTGTCTAATGTCATGAAAGCTCAGGAAGATGGGCAATGGAAGCCAGGGATGTCATGCAATAAGACCCTCCATCTAGAAAAGCTCTTCATTCAATACCCTGCTACAGAAAGTCAGTTACTTAGGGTTAGTCAACATGTAGGGAGAAAAGGTGGCAAAGTTGCCTGTAAGTTAGGGCTGCATTTGAGCAAAAGATCCTGGAGCACAGGCTGGTTGACTGTCATTCTACCCATGAAGGGAGGAATAAGTGGGTCTCCTGGGGTTAGGGATCCAGAGACTGAAGGGGCTGAAGAATGAGCAGGCATAGACTCTGAGAGTGTGATCCACATGTGTTCCAGGTCAGGACCCTCAGGAAACAAACTGTGGACTCTGATATTTATGTGCAGCAAGGGTTTGTTATGAAGTGTTCTTGGCATTAAAGGGAGAGAAAAAGGGAAAGAGGCCTCGTGGTGGTTTAGTTGCCAATCATGTCTGACTCTTGCAACACCATGGACTGTAGCCTGCCAAGCTCCTCTGTCCATGGGATTCTTCCGGCAAGTATACTGGAATGGGTTGCCATTTCCTTCTTTAGGGGATCTTCCTGACCCAGGAATCGAACCTGGGTCTCCGGCAGATGACTTACCGACTGAGATATGAGGGAAGCTCAAGAGGTCTGGACAGAGTGTAAAGTTGAACAGTGATGAAAGGAATCATAGCAGAAGTTTCACCTGATCTCCACAAGGAGCTCCAAAACTAACAAGGCCCTGCAGGAATGTCTCTAGTGAAAGCCAGGAGACCAGGCTTTTGAATGCCTACTTTGGACAGTTATCAGACATGGGATCTCCTGAGGAGATGGTGTGATCTTGGGTGAGGCAGATTCCTTATGTTGAAGGCAATTCCAAGAAAGAGATGCAGATGTGAGCCACCAGAAGCCAGTCCCCCCAGCATATGGGAAAAGTATGAGTCAGCACAAAAATGAGACCTAGGGGGACACTGTGGCACTCACTCCTGTCCACTCCTTCTGCTGCTTGAATCTACTTGTTTTGAAGTGTGCTTATCCCATTTGGGATAACCAAATATCCCATTTGGTATAACCAGCATCCTGGTTAGTCTACATTTGTGAGGCATCTTACAAAAGCAATGTTAGTGAAAAGCTGGAACCGCGGGTCCAGAGACAATAACTGACCCTCATCATCTCCTTCTTCTGCTACTCAGTTCACATCTTTCTTTGTGAGCACCTGTGCTTGTGTAGTAGCTAATCTGGCCAGATGACCCAGACTACTAACCCTTAAAATCCTGGTCTCTTGATCACCACAACTTTCTCAGGCTTTGGCTAATGACCTTGCCAATTTTCCATTAAATGGACGTGAGAGTACCAAGAGACATTGCAGACGTTCCACATCATCTGAGTGTCACATGTGTCACGGAGTTCCCTGACCACCATCGTGTAGCTTCCTGCTTATGACCAGAGTCAACGATGCCTGCAGCATAGACTTCTTTTCTTTGCTGGTTTCTTGGCATAGAGGTGGAAGTGACTGAGAGGCATCCATAGCTTAAAGATAAATGGGAATATTTGTGTGTCCCTGAGGGAAAATATTCTGTCTCTGTGAATCTCTGGACTGGCAGAGCCCAGGTGTATGGGGTCAAGAAGCACAAACTCTCCATGAAGCCACTTGAAGTGATGGTAAGGGTGGGGGTGGGCACTTCAACCTCTTGCTGTTTGAACTCATATTCTGATTACAGGAGATACCATATAATACTATTTTCATTGATTTTAGAGTGCATATTGCATTTTGGAATATTGCACTTCATTTTTTATGGTATTAATTTCATATGGAAACCTATTCTTTCAGGGCAGTAGTTTTGAAGTGGTACAGTATGTAATAGGACCAGTAGATTCCAAGATCATGTGCCCATTCCTTTTGTTTTAAGTAGATCTCTTAGTCTTATTGGCTGTATGTGGGATTCTCTGTTAGTGGTTTAGAAACTCTATAAGCTCTAAGTTGGTATACTTGCTGAACTTTGGTGAGCAAGAAAGGCAAATGCATAACCAGAGTATGTGCTGATTCCATCCAGATGAGTTGCTGCCCATTCCAGGATGCAAAGAGTTCAGTGCAATCAACTTGCATCCCAGTGATGGCTGGTTGGTGTTCTCTAAAGCTGGTGCTATACTGGGGCTTACCTCTGATTACCTCTACTTCTGGTAGATTGGCTCTGCTTCTGGTGGATTGGCTATTTGACGTCAGGAGGCCAAATCAGAGCCATTGAGTTGGAAAAAATATATACATTTAAATCCCTTATGATTATACAGTGGAAGTGAGAAATAGATTTATGGGCCTAGATCTGAGAGCTAGAGTGCCTGATGAACTATGGAATGAGGTCCATGACATTGTACAGGGGACAGGGATCAAGACCATCCCCATGGAAAAGAAATGCAAAAAAGGAAAATGGCTGTCTGAGGAAGCCTTACAAATAGCTGTGAAAAGAAGAGAAGCAAAAAGCAAAGGAGAAAAGGAAAGATATAAGCATCTGAATGTAGAGTTCCAAAGAATAGCAAGAAGAGATAAGAAAGCCTTCTATAGAGACATTACTTTGCCGACTAAGGTCCGTCTAGTCAAGGCTATGGTTTTTCCTGTGGTCATGTATGGATGTGAGAGTTGGACTGTGAAGAAGGCTGAGCGCCGAAGAATTGATGCTTTTGAAGTGTGGTGTTGGAGAAGACTCTTGAGAGTCCCTTGGACTCCAAGGAGATCCAACCAGTCCATTCTGAAGGAGATCAGCCCTGGGATTTCTTTGGAAGGAATGATGCTAAAGCTGAAACTCCAGTACTTTGGCCACCTCATGTGAAGAGTTGACTCACTGGAAAAGACTCTGATGCTGGGAGGGATTGGGGGCAGGAGGAGAAGGGGACGAGGATGAGATGGCTGTATGGCATCACGGACTCGATGGACATGAGTCTGAGTGACCTCCAGGAGATGGTGATGGACAGGGAGGCCTGGCGTGCTGCGATTCATGGGGTCGCAAAAAGTCGAACATGACTGAGCGACTGAACTGAACTGAACTGATACATACTATCTCAATCTCATGATTACTCCATTCAGGAGCCTATTGTACCAGCCTTGGGATCATCAGTGACATGATCATCAATGACACAGGATGACAGTCATCAACTGTCTCAATCATGCTGCCTACTTAGCTGTTTAGTACTCTTACCTGATGGATTCTCTCTGTTAGGCATGAATACGAGACAAAACATCTTTATCCTTTGTGCCACCTCCACAGGTCAAATTACAGGTCTCTTATCCAGATCTCATTGTCTACAATAATTCTCCTTCCAGACCCCTAGCCAACACACTAAGTCATTCATCTGCCCATGATACTCTACATATTCTTGTGGTGGTGGTTGTTGTTTAGTTGCTAAGTAGTGTCCAACTCTAGGTGACCCCAGGGCTGCAGTGCACCAGACTTCACTGTCCTTCACTATCTCATGGAGTTTTCTTAAATTCATGTCTATTGAGCCAATGACGCCATCCAACCATCTCATCCCCTGTCACCCCTTTTTCCTCCTGCCCTCAATCTTTACCAGCATATGGGCCTTTTCCAATGAGTTGACTCTTCTCATCAGGTGGCCAAATTATTGAAGCTTCAGCTTTAGCATCTGAGTTCATTCTGCTGTTTTTGATTTGTTTTTTTTTTTTTTGATTTAAATTTATTTATTTTAATTGGAGGCCAATTACTTTACAATATCCAAGCACTGTATTTCAGGGTCTTTTGTTGACTTTAAGGGTTACTCCATTTCTTCTAAGGGATTCTTGACCACAGCAGTAGTAGATATAATGGTCATCTGAATTAAATCTGCTCATTTATGTCCATTTTAGTTCACTGATTAAGATGTTAATGTTAACTCTTGACATCTCCTGCTTGATCATGTTCAAATTTGTCTTGATTCATGGACCTAAAATCCCAAGTTCCTGTGCAGTATTGTTTACAGCACCAGATGTTACTTTCACCATCAAACACATCCACAGCTTAACATCATTTCCACTTTGTCCCAGCCTCTTTATTCTTTCTGCAGCTATTTTTTGCTCTTCCACAGTAGCATATTGAACATGTTCTGACCTGGAGGACTCATCTTCTGGTATTGTATCTTTTTGACTTTTCATACTGCTCATGGGATTCTCAAGGCAAGAATGCTGAAGTAGCTTGCCATTCCCTCCTCCAGTGGACTTCACTGTGTCAAAACTCTCCACTATGACCCAACCATCTTGGACAGCCCTGCACAACATGGCTCATAGTTTCTTTGAGTTACACAAGCCCCTTTATCATAAGACTGTGATTCATGGAGGAACTATATATTCTTACCTTGAGCCAATCTTTCTCCATATAGAGTAGATGACTAATGTACTGCCCAAATCTCTGACTGTTAAAAGGTTTTCCTTCAATGCTATATTTCAGGGTCATGCTTGAGACCTACAGGGATGCAAAGATGACTTACATTTGAGCCATGTTCAGCCTTTTTTCCCTTAGTCAGCTGGACATAAAGGCCTTCTCATGTACCTATGGTCATGAGCTGGTAGATGGGATATAGAGCCACCTGCTCATATTTGTGCCCTCCAGATGAGCTTCTGTCTAATAACAGAGTATTTACACCTTACTTGTATTACTTCCAGACCTTCTGACCTAATGACACAATGGGACTTCTATAATCCGCCTCACAATAGGGAGTTTGGGCTGCATGCTTGCTTGGTATCCCATGATGAATATGTTCCATTACTACCAGGGCCGTGGGCCATGTCAAGTGTTTTTGTTGTTGTTGTTTATTTTCAAATACTGTATAACTTGCTGCTTCAGATAGTATGGCCTTGGTCAAGCCCAAGAGATTCATATTGTGATTCTCCTGTTGGAGTGTGAGATATGGCGTCCTTCCCCTGAAGATACCCTATCTTTCATTAGATACTCTAATACTAGCATCTGCAGGGTTGCATGGAACAAGTTGATGGAATACTGAATTGTAACATGGACTTAATTAACAGACTTCCCCTGCTCAACCCCTCTAAAAACATTTTGTGTCATCCAGTGTTTGAGAGTATTGGGAGCAGTATTCCCAAGTGTGGAGCCAAGATGTCTCCAAGACCTAAAGAGACTCATCAGTTGTGAGAGATGAAAGATGCAATAAATTTCCCTTTATGTGGACTCCAGTATTCTTGCCCGGAGAATCCCATGGACGGAGAAGCCTAGTAGGTTACAGTCCACGGGGTTGCAAAGAGTCGGACACGACTGAGCGACTTCACCTTATGTGGACTGGGATGGTTCTTGTTTTATCTCCACCGTTAGACCTAAAACTTCGCCAATGAGTCAAGCCCCTGAATCTTTGTAGAGTTTAATTTATTCTCTTAGGAGAGTTTAATGTTTTACAATGGGTTTTTATGTATTTGTGGTTCCTTGCTCATTCAGTTTGATTAACATGATGTTACCAATGTAGTGGAGAGATGTGATGTTCTATGGCTTGGCTGTACAGACTGGGTCTTTGAATTCTATTATGAGAGAGATTAATGGGGTCAACATAACCCTGTCATGTGGTGTAAGTGGATACTCTTGTCCATTGTGGGTTTTTTTTTTCATTTTTTATTGGTTGATTTACAATCTTGTGTTGGTTTCAGATGTACAGCAAAGGAATATATGTATATATCTGAATGATATGTATATATCATAAAATGATATATATGTACAATATTATATCTGATATGTATATTAGAATATGTATAGGTATACATATATATATATAAAACTATATTATTATTCAGATTCTTTACCATTATAGGTTATTACAAGATATTGAGCATAGTTCTCTGTGCTATACAGCAGGGACTTATTGTTTATTTTAACACAGTAGTGTGTATGTGTTAATAGTAAAGTCCTAATTTATCATCCCCCCTTTTCACTTTTGGTAACATAAGTTTGTTTTCTATGTCTGTGTGTCTATTTCTATTTTGCATATAAGTTAATTTGCATAATTCTTTTCATATTCTGCATATAAGAATATCATATGGCATTTGTCTTTCCCTGCCAGCTCACTTCACTAAATATGATAAATCTCTAGGTCCATCCATGTTGTTGCAAATGGCTTTATTACATTTTTTATAGCTGGCTAATATTCCCTTTTCTTCTAAGGGATTCCTGCCCACAGTAGTAGATATAATGATCATCTGAGTTAAACTCACCCATTCCAGTCCATTTTAGTTCACTGATTCCTAGAATGTCAATGTCCACTCTTGCCATCTCCTCTTTGACCACTTCCAATTTAATTCATGGACCTAACATTCCAGGTTCTATGCAATATTGCTCTTTACAGCATTGGACCTTGCTTCTATCACCAGTCACATCCACAATTGGGTATATATTTCTCCTTTATTGACTATGCCAAAGCCTTTGACTATGTGGATCACAATAAACTGTGGAAAATTCTGAAAGAGATGGGAATACCAGACCACCTGACCTGCCTCTTGAGAAATCTGTCAGGAAGCAACAGTTAGAACTGGACATGGAATAACAGACTGGTTCCAAATAGGAAAAGGAGTACATCAAGGCTGTATATTGTCACCCTGCTTATTTAACTTCTATGCAGAGTACATCATGAGAAATGCTGGACTGGAAGAAGCACAAGCTGGAATCAAGATTGCCGGGAGAAATCTCAATAACCTCAGATATGCAGATGACACCACCCTTATAGCAGAAAGTGAAGAAGAGCTAAAAAGCCTCTTGATGAAAGTGAAAGAGGAGAGTGAAAAAGGTGGTTTAAAGCTCAACATTCAGAAAACGAAGATCATGGCATAACAGACTGGTTCCAAATAGGAAAAGGAGTACATCAAGGCTGTATATTGTCACCCTGCTTATTTAACTTCTATGCAGAGTACATCATGAGAAATGCTGGACTGGAAGAAGCACAAGCTGGAATCAAGATTGCCGGGAGAAATCTCAATAACCTCAGATATGCAGATGACACCACCCTTATAGCAGAAAGTGAAGAAGAGCTAAAAAGCCTCTTGATGAAAGTGAAAGAGGAGAGTGAAAAAGGTGGTTTAAAGCTCAACATTCAGAAAACGAAGATCATGGCATCTGGTCCCATCATTTCACGGGAAATAGATGGGGAAACAGTGGAAACAGTGTCAGACTTTATTTTTCTAGGCTCCAAAATCACAGCAGATGGTGATTACAGCCATGAAATTAAAAGACACTTACTCCTTGGAAGGAAAGTTATGACCAACCTAGACAGCATATTCAAAAGCAGAGACATTACTTTGCCAACTGAGGTCCATCTAGTCAAGGCTATGGTTTTTCCAGTGGTCATGTATGGATGTGAGAGTTGGACTGTGAAGAAAGCTGAGCACTGAAGAATTGATGCTTTTGAACTGTGGTGTTGGAGAAGACACTTGAGAGTCCCTTGGACTGCAAGGAGATCCAATCCGTCCATTCTAAAGGAAATCAGTCCTGGGTGTTCATTGGAAGCACTGATGCTAAAGCTGAAACTCCAGTACTTTGGCCACCTGATGCTAAGAGTTTACTCACTGGAAAAGATCCTGATGCTGGGAGGGATTGGGGGCAGGAGGAGAAGGGGATGACAGAGGATGAGATGGCTGGATGGCATCACTGACTCGATGGACATGAGTTTGAGTAAACTCCAGGAGTTGGTGATAGACAGGGAGGCCTGGCGTGCTGCGAATTCATGGGGTCACAAAGAGTCAGACACGACTGAGCGACTAAACTGAACTGAATATTCCCTTTTAGGAATCAATGAACTAAAATGGACCAGGATGGGCAAATTTAATTCAGATGACCAGTGTATCTACTACCGTGGGCAAGAGTCCCTTAGAAGAAATGGAGTAGCTCTCATAGTCAACAAAAGAGTCCAAAATGCAGTTCTTTGGGTGCAATCTCAAAAACGACAGCATGAACTCAGTTTTTTTCCAAGGCAAACCATTCAATATCACAGTAATCCAAGTTTACAACCTAACCACTAACAACGAGAAGTGGAAGTTGAATGGTTCTATAAATAACTACAAGATCTTCTAGAACTGATACCAATAAAGATGTCCTTTTCATCACAGGCAACTGGAATGCAAAAGTAGGAAGTCAAGAGACACCTGGAGTAACACACACATTTCCTTGGAAATTGAATAGGGCAAAGGCTAGGAGAGTTTTGCCAAGAGTATGCACTGGTCATAGCGAACACTCTCTTCCAACAACACAAAAGATGACTCTACATAGGGGCATCACCAGATGGTCAATACTGAAATCAGATTGATTACATTCTTTGCAGCCAAAGATGGAGAAGCTTCATACAGTCAACAGAAACAAGACTGGGAGCTGACTGTGGCTCAGATCATGAACTCCTCATTGCAAAATTCAGACTTAAGTTGAAGAAAGCAGGGAAAACCACGAGACCATGCAGGCATGGCCTAAATCAAATCCCTTACGATTATACAGTTTAAGTGAGAAATAGACTCAAGAAATTAGATCTGATAGACAGAGTGCCTGAAGAACTATGAACGTAGGTTTGTAACATTGCACAGAAGGCTGTGATCAAACCCATTCCCAAGAAAAAGAAATGCAAAAAGGCAAAACGGCTGTCTGACGAGACCTTACAAATAGCTGAGAAAAGAAGAGAAGCAAAAGGCAAAGGGGAAAATGAAAGATATACTCATCTGAATGCAGAGTTCCAGAGAATAGCAAGAAGACATAGGAAAGCCTTCCTAAGTGATCAAAGCAAACAAATAGAGGAAAACAATAGAATGGGAAAGACTGGAGATCTCTTCAAGAAAATTAGAGATGCCAAGGAAACGTTTCATGCAAAGACTGGCAAAATAGAGGACAGAAACAGTATGGACTTAACAGAAGCAGAACATATTAAGAAGAAGTGGCAAGAATATACAGAAGAACTATACAAAAATAGATCTTAATGACCCAAATAACCAGGAGGGTGTGATCACTCATATAGAGCCAGACATCTTGGAGTGTGAAGTCAAGTGGGCATTAGGAAGCATCACTACAAACAAGGCTCATGTAGATGATGGAATTCCAGCTGAGCTACTTCAAATCCTAAAAGATGATGCTGTTAAAGTGCTGCACTCAATATACCAGCAAATTTAGAAACTCAGCAGTGGCCACAGGACTGGAAAAGGTCAGTTTTCATTCCAATCACAAAGAAGGGCAATGCCAACAAATGTTCAGACTACTGTACAATCGCACTCATTTCACATGCTAGCAAAGTAATGTTCAAAATTCTCCAAGCTAGACTTCAACAATAGGTGAACCAAGAACTTCAATTTAGATTTGTTGAAACTGGATTTAACAAAGGCAGAAAACCAGAGATTAAATTGCCAACATCTGTTGGATCATAGAAAAAGCAAGAGAATTACAGAAAAATGAATATTTCTGCTTCATTGACTACACAAAAACCTTTTGCTGTCTGGATCACAGCAAGGTGTGGAACATTCTGAAAGAGATGAGGATACCAGATCACCTTATCTGCCTCTTGAGAAACCTGTATGCAGGTCAAGAAGCAACAGTTAGAACTGGACATGAAACAAGGGATTGGTTCAAACTTGGGAAACAACTGCATCATGGCTGTATATTGTCACCCTACTTATTTAACTTATACAAGCTGGAATCAAGGTTTCTGAGAGAAATATCAATAACCTCAGATATGCAGATGACACCACCATTATGGCAGAAAGTGAAGAGGAATTAAACAGTGTCTTGATGAAAGTGAAAAAGGAGAGTGATACAGCTGGTTAAAACTCAACATTCAAAAAATGAAGATCATGGATCTGGTCCCCTAGCTACATTACAAATAGATGGGGAAACAGTGGAAATAGTGATAGACTTTATTTTGCTGGGCTCCAAAGTCACTGCAGATGGTGGCTGCAGCCATGAAATTAACTCTTACTCCTTGGAAGAAAAGCTATGAGAAAACTAGACAGTGTATTCAAAAGCAGAGACATTACTTAGCTGAAAATGGTCCATATAATCAAAGCTATGGTTTTTCCAATAGTCATGTATGGTTGTGAGAGTTGGGCCATAAAGAAGGCTGAGCACTGAAGAATTGATGCTTTTGAACTACGGTGTTGGAGAAGACTCTTGAAAATCCCATGGACTGAAGAAGATCAAACCACTCAACCCTAAAGGAGATTAGCCCTGAATATTCATTGGAAGGACTGATGCTGAAGATGAAGCACTAATACTTTGTTCACATGATGCAAAGAGCTGACTCATTAGAACAAACCCTGATACTGGGAAAGATTGAAGGCAGGAGGAGAAGGGGATGACAGAGGATGAGATGGTTGGATGGTATCACAGACTCAGTGGACATGAATTTGAGCAAGCCCCAGGAGCTGGTAAAGGACAGGGAAGCTTGGTGTGCTGCAGTTCACATTGTCACAGAGTCGGACNGGGAAAGATTGAAGGCAGGAGGAGAAGGGGATGACAGAGGATGAGATGGTTGGATGGTATCACAGACTCAGTGGACATGAATTTGAGCAAGCCCCAGGAGCTGGTAAAGGACAGGGAAGCTTGGTGTGCTGCAGTTCACATTGTCACAGAGTCGGACATATTGAATTAGTTGTTGCTGTTCATTCACTGAGTTGGGTCCATCTCTTTGCAACTCCATTGATTACAGCACACCAGGCCTCCCTGTCCTTCAGTATTCCTAGAGTTTGCCCAAGTACATGTACATTGAATCAGTGATCTTATCCAACCAAGTCATCCTCTGTGGCCAATATCCATAATGTGTGTGTATATATATATATATCCATTATATATATATAATCATATATATATATATAATGTTCCATTTATATATAATGTTCCATTACATATAGACTATTTCATTATCTCTCTATCTATCTATATATATGAATATATATACATAAGCACACACATATATTGGGCATGCATGCTCAGTTGTGTGCAACTCTTTGTGACTGTACAGACTGTGGCCCATCAAGCTCCTTTGTCCATGGGATTTCCATAGGCAAGTATACTGGATGCATTGCCATTTCTTTTTCAAGGAGATCTTCCTGATTCAAAGATCTAACCCACATCTCTGGCATCTCCTGCATTGGCAGGCGATTCTTTACCACTAGTACCACCTGGGAAGCCCTACGTACATGCGCGCACACACACACACACATACACACATATATATACCACATCTTTTTTATCTGTTCATCTCAGTGGACATTGAGGTTGCTTCTAAATGAACATTGGGAAGCATGTATTTTTTCAAATTATATTTTTTATCACTTTTTTCTGGATATACAACCAGGAGTGTGATTGCAGGATCATATGGTAGTTCTATTTTCACTTTTTTAAGGAACCTCCATACTGTTCTGCTTAGTGACTGCACCAATTTATATACCCACCGACAGTGTAGAAGGGTTCTCTTCTCCCCACACCCTTCTAGCATTTATTATTTGTAGACATTTTGGTGATGGCCATTCTGACCAGTGTGAGGTGATACCTCTCTGTAGTTTTGATTTGCATTTCTGTGATAGTTAGTGATCTTGACCCTCTTGTCATGTGCCTCTTGGCCACCTGTATATCTTCTTTGGAGGTAAATTGCATCTGGAACTCTTTCCCAGAAGAGTAATGAAAAAACTTATATTCGTTAGATCAATGTCTACATACAATGAACTCAAAGTCATGTTAACTTGTTCTAGGAAACTTACTATAGCTGAAAAAAAAACAGTTAAAATTAGGACTACTATTTAGTTTATTTTAGGCAAGACCATTGTCATTCCTAGGATTCTGTGAATTAAGTGAGCACACGAGGGAACCAATATGCTTTTTTTTTTCAATTATGGTATATCATAGGATAATGGGTACAGTTCCCTGTGCTGTATATTAGCACCTTTACTAGAAATCCTATATGAAATAGTTTGTCTTTAATTTTTCATTCCTGTTCAGTGTGCAGTATTGTTTTTATTCACTGTCTTGGTCTAGTGGGAGATTATTGAAGAACTTTCTACTTGATTTCTCTACTACAGTAGCTCTTATCTCACAGACCAAGGAGCTAATTGGGGATTCTGCCAACTTCCAATTATGTCTATTTTAATTATATTCAGAAACCCAGGAAATGACTAAGGGGAACAATAAGCCAGATCCAGTGGATGGAATATAAGCCAGACCTGTGTCAGGACTTCTTTTTAAAATTAATATTTTATATGGCCCTAATTTTCAAAAGAGACAATTATGATACTTATCCTGTTTATCAAATTCAGCTCAAACCCTACATTTAAAAGTTCTGAAAAATTATAGTTTTAGTGCACAGGTACCTGAGAAGGTGAGTGTGGGTCATTTGGAGAGTCATTACTATTATAGACGTCATGATTTTGCAGTCTCCATACCTGGGCATGTGTACTTTTTCAGTGAACAGATTTTAAGTCTTAAAACTCACCCAAGGAAGTTACCCTTTGTCCCCGATTTGTTGTTGTTTAGTCACTCAGTTACATCTGACTCTTTGTGACCCCATGGACTATAGCACACCAGGTTCCGTGTCTTTCACCATCTCCCAGAGTTTGCTCAAACTCAAGTTCATTGAGTCTGTGATGCCACCCAAGCATCTCATCCTCTGTCGTCCCCTTCTCCTCCTGCTTTCAATCTTTCCCAGCATCAAAGTCTTTTCCAATGGCTTGGCGCTTCGCATCAGGTGTCTAAAGTATTACAACTTCAGCATCAGTCCTTCCAATCAATATTCAGGGTTGCTTTCCTTTAGGATTGACTGGTTTGATCTCCTTGTTGTCCAAGGGATTTTCAAGAGTCTACTCCAGCACCACAATTTGAAAGCATCAAATTTTCATCAATCCTTCTTTATGTTCCCACTCTCACATTGGTACATGACTACTAGAAAGACCATAGGTTAGACTACATGGACCTTTGTCAGAAAAGTGATGTCTCCATCCCCTGATTACTTATCCTTTATTTCTAATCATTATATAGATGGAACAAATCCTTATTTTATGTATTTGAATAGATGGAGCAATTAGCCATCTCATAGCTGCTGCCTCTCCAATCATGTTGCTTCTTATAATAACTGTATCTAATTTTCTTCTGATGGTTAAACACCACCTGACCTCTATAATTTTGGAATTGTCTGATACTCATTTCTGTCAGGAAGGCTAGTCACTTCTGGCCTGGAGAAGAAGCCACCACTAAGTTTTTTTATAGATGTCAGTTGCCCTTTCCACCAGCTTCTAAGTTACTGCTTTGATACATGGAGTGTCCTCCAGGGTCTTGTTCAGAAGATATTTGGCTGTTAGCTTTTATGACCTTGTATGATATACCCACACTAGGAAGCTCCTTTCTCTGCGTCTTTTGATCCACTGTCTGCCCCAGCATTTCTGGTATTTCTAACCCACTTACAATGGGCTCTCTCTTTCTCCACATTTCAAACATCCATCCCAGTGATATGTCGGCAGTGCCTCTCCAAACCCTCACCAGAGTATTTTGTCCCGTAAATGAGAAAGTATGTCTGTGTTCAAGTCAATAAGCTCTCTGGTTTGTGACTATTTCCAGGCCTGCTTGATGCAAGAGAGTCAGGGTTCAGTTCCCTACAGACATCCTTGGCTCCTCCTGCAGGGTGGCCAGTCAGGTGGCTCCTTCAGGGTGTGGCCCATGTTCTCTCCAGGCAGGCTCAGCACGACCCAGCTGGGTTATATAGTGACTCAAGCCTGTCATTATTGGCCTGGTGGCCAAGAAAGGAGGCAAAGTAAAATCTTAGGGGAGATACTACATCTCCCTTCAGTTAAGGGTTAGCCCTGGCACTTAACACAAGAGAGAGCCACTTTGGCTGGCTCAGAGAGTTTAAGGTCCTCTGAGGATTCAGTCTTTCTGAGAACATAGGCCCAGATGCTTTCTTCCCATGTCTTAGACATCCAAACTCCCTCCATTCAGTCTCTGATTTTGGTGTAGATGATTTATTGAAGTTGAGAATTCAAACACTTAAGGATTTGAACCACTTGGAGAATTCAGCCACTTGGAGAATTCAACCACTCGGGTCTGAATATCATCTGTCTGTTTTATAGCTGTACGAGATAAGACTCTTGGTACATGCTGCCAAGGAAGCCCTTTGACTTTTACACTTGATCTTTAAGTGATGATAAATTGCCCTCATTTAATGTCTCTATCCAGGGATTCAGTTGCACCCAGAAGCAGCCATCCAATTCCATAGTCTTTATACCTGTAACTTCTTCATGTTTCTCAAGAGTCAGGGATGTTGCACTCATCAGAGTAATCCTATGCATTGCTGTCCATCCCAGCTCACTCTCAGTGAAAGTTTGAACAATTGTATGGCTGCTGAATGAGGGCTATGTGTATTCTGCCTACCACCAATGGGCTCTTTATCACCAGTTGGCCAGCAGGTGAGTCAGCATCATAATCCCATTTTTAAGTCTGCTTCCTTGGACCACTCCTGATAGCAACTGCTGTGCTTCAGGTTCCCAGGGAAACAGACTCAAAAACTCTGTGATTAGTAGGCAAGAGGTTTATCATGCTGTACTTTTGAGAACACCTGTGAGGGAGCAAGGAAGGGTGAATTTGGTGGGGAGAAAAATTGAATATCCACACAGGTGCAAAAGTGCATGCTACCAATTATACAGGATCTCTAAAGACACTCTCCTTTTTATATCAAATAAACAGGCTGGATCTTTGTAAACTGCAGTCTTGACCACTCGTTGAATGAAGGCTTCTTTAAGGAAAGGAATGGAAGGTGAGACAGCTCTCTTAATCTAAATGTCTGCAAGCAAGAAACTCCCAGTCAGAGAGGTAATGAGTGCCTTGGTTCTGAAGGAAGATTTCAGTGAAACTTGACAACATTCACTGGAGTAAGCATTCTATTTCTAAAAATAGGGCGTATTACATCCAAGGTGTCTGAACTAGAGTCAGTTGAAAAGTAACTTGTGAACTGAGGAAAATGCGTGGGAAATCAAGTCTTGAAGGAAACGTGGGTGACATTGTTGTAAATGGATGCTAGGATTTCTCAGTACTTAATAGAACAGTGACATCACAACTTAATAGTTTCATAATCTTTTTATTCTCACTTTGACCTTGAAGTAGTATCACTGTCTTTAGACAGTGACATGCTTCCATATGCAGCAGTACTATAACAGAGAATGGATAAAACACATAACTTAAACATTGTGTGAATGAAATATGCTCCATCATAAAATATAATGATGTACTGTTTTCTAGGTAACTCCATAAAATTTGTCTATCTATCAAGGACCACATGCCAACTCCTGAATCAGTCCCTGTGCCCAAAATAATGCTATTCCTTGTTGCAAAAGGAAAGTAAGTTTATCCCTTGGTTTAGGCAAAGAAGCTCCAAACAGGAAGCTGGGATCAATCCCTAAGCCATAAGTTTCTAAGAGTGAATTAAAAGGTGCAGATGAGAGCACCATTTGAGGTCAAGAATAAGACAAACATTTTCATCTGCCTTCTTAGTTTTTGTTTTAAAGTATTTATGGAGTCTAGAGGTTGAATCACAGAGGTTGGAAGATAGATTCTCATAAACCATCACCCAGCTTCCCTCAATGGTGATATATTCTATAACTGGAAGAAAGTATCAAAACCAGGAAACTGATGTTGGCATAATATTAACTAGACCTTAGTCCATTTTCAGCATTTTAAAAATATACACCCATGTACTTGTGTGTATGTCTGTGTATAGTTCAAAGCCAGCCTACTCTCATCCTTACCCTGGCATCCACTAAACTATTCTCCATCTTTAAAGTTTTATTATTTCTTGAATACTATAAATGGAACTTTTATCACTAAGCTACAAGTTTTTAAGAGTGAAATAAGAAGTGTAGATGAGTACCATTTAAGGTAAAGAATAAGATAAATGCTTTCATCTGCCTTCTTAGTTTCTAGTATCAATTATTTAGAGAGTCCAGAGGATCACATTCTTTGCCTACATGTGATCTTTTTGGAATTATCTCTTCAGTCACCATCATTCCCTGAGATTGGTCCAAGTTGTTGCCTGTGCTAATAGTTAACTCCTTTTTGTTGTTTAGCCTGCCGTTAGTATGGATCTACAAGTTTCTTTAACCATTCAACCAGATAAGGACTTTTGGGTGTTTCCCAATTTTTTGCTATTACTATTAAAACTCCCATAAACATTTGTATGTAGGTTTTTGTATGAACAAATGTTTTTATTTATCTGGGAATAACTCTCAAGATTGTGATTGCTGGGTTTTTAAAGAAAACTATTTGAGTATAGTTGATTTGCAAATTTGTGTTAGTTTCAGGTGTACAAGCAAAATGAATCTGTTATATACAGACATATGTCCACTCTTTTTTAAGATTATTTTCCTGTATAGGCTATTACAGAGTACTGAGTTCCCTGTGCAATACAGTAGGTCTTTGTTGTTGATTTATTTTATACACAGTAGTTTTAGTTTGTATATGTTATCCTAATCTCCCAATATATCCCTCCTCCTCCTTATCACCTGGTAACCATAAGTTTGTTTTCTACATCAATGACTTTATTTTGTTTGTAAATAAGTCCATTTGCAACCCATTTTTAGATTCCACATATAAGTGATATCATATTTGTCTTTCTCTGTTTAACATACTTCACTTAGTATTATAATCTCTAGGCCCATCTATGTTGCTGCAAACAACATTATTTTGTTCTTTTTCATGGCTGAGTAATATTTCATTGTATGTAGGTGTCAGATCTTCTTTATCCATCCCTATTTTTTTTAAGAGTAAATTAAAAATTTTTCTGAAAAGATAAGTACATGTGGAAAAGCACACAGGCCAGCTCAGAGAGAGAAATGCACCTTTGGGAAGTTTAAATCCTTTATAAAGGAGTAGCATTCTGGTTCTTTGTCTTCCCTCAGGCCAATCACCTTACTTTGTACCCCACAGTTAATTTGTCTCAGGACCCTCCCCTGGGGTGTGCACTCACACCCTATCCAAGATAGATCTTGAAGTGAAGGCTTCTGGGAGGAGCAAGACTCATTATGGCCTGGAATCATCCCCTGGCTTCTGACTCCAAGGAGTCTTTCTGCAAATATGTAGTGTCTCCCTTGTCAGACAGTGGGTTTTCCTTTCTTTGTTCAGGCCATGATTATTCCCTTCAGGGAATGGACAAAAACTGGCTATTACCTTTTTTTTTATTTTATCTATTTATTTAGCTTCGGTGTTTCTCTGTTGCTGCCCGTGGACTGTCTCTAGTTGCGGAGAACGGGCACTCCTCTCTAGGGGCAACGCGCAGGCTTCTCACTGCGGCGGCTTCCCTTGATGCGTGTGGAGCAGGGGGTCTGAGTGCATGCACTTCTGCAGTTGCAGCGCTCAGGCTTAGGGGCGTGTGAGATCTTCCTGGACTCCTCATTGCCAGGCGGACTCCTAACCACTGGACCACCAGGCAAGTCTCTTGTTCCCAGTATTGCTGTTGCCTACTGCTGAAGCTGAAACTCCAGTACATTGGCCACCTCGTGCAAAGAGTTGACTCATTGGAAAAGACTCTGATGCTGGGAGGGATTGGGAGCAGGAGGAGAAGGGGCTGACAGAGGATGAGAAGGCTGGATGGCATCACCGACTCGATGGACGTGAGTCTGAGTGAACTCCGGCAGTTGGTGATGGACAGGGAGGCCTGGCGTGCTGCGATTCATGGGGTCGCAAAGAGTCGGACACGACTGAGCGACTGACCTGAACTGAACCAGTTCTGAACATATTTCTTGTCGCACCAGACTGGAGGCCAATAATGCAAAATAACCAGCATCTTCCAACGNCAGTTGGTGATGGACAGGGAGGCCTGGCGTGCTGCGATTCATGGGGTCGCAAAGAGTCGGACACGACTGAGCGACTGACCTGAACTGAACCAGTTCTGAACATATTTCTTGTCGCACCAGACTGGAGGCCAATAATGCAAAATAACCAGCATCTTCCAACGTTAAACACTGACACTCCAACATGAATATTTATTTGCATTTTGCAAAGCTGCTCCTTTTTCCTGTGACTGAGGCTGGAAAGCAAGACTGATGATCAAGTGAAAGTGGGGTGATGAGGAGGGAGAGGAGAGATAGTTGGAGTGTGTATATGTGCCTTGATCCATCCCCTGGTTCTGATGCAGTTTGGATTAATGAGTCTATTTTCCACTCCTTTCCTGGAGGCTTGTGAGTCTTCTGTAAGAGAATCTTCCTTAACCAGTTTAATTGTGAATTCTGAGGAGGCCACTTTCAGCATCTCATATTAGAGGTATCATCTGTGGATGGGGTTTTTCATTCTTTGTTTACAGCAACCTGGAATTAGACTTGTTTTGTTATTCACAACACTTGTTTGTACAGTGGTCTCAATAATTAAACCAAAATGTCACTAGATCCATATGCCTTTCCATATCTTATTTTCTTGTCGAAAGGTTTATCCCATAGGAAGTAGCCCAGTTTCAGTCAAGTTCTGATTTTGCCTTGGGGAAAGAAGACACACAGAAATAACTTGTCTTTTCAAATGTTTTACTTAAACTGTAGGACAATTAAAATTATTTATCTACAACCATGCCACAGAAGTAATGAGATGATTAAAATATTCTTAATGAGCTTGCATTTTCCAATTGTTTCACTTGATGTAGCAATACATATTTATGATTTTAATTATTGTTTTGGCCTCAGAAAGTGTCTGTTTTATAAAGATCAGCAGGGTTCATGATAGAGTTGATATGTTGACTTG
>SJYT01030541.1:38838-56358 GCA_006410635.1 Cephalophus harveyi
CATCTTCTTTTCCCCAGCTCCTTACCCCTCCTGCATAATACCTTCCAGAACACTCTTCTCATTCCCTCCAGTGTTGATGCCCCCATCCCCAGCAAGGCTCTGTCTGTAACCCACCTTTCTTCATACTACCTATTAATCCCAAAGTAGCAGCAACTGGAGCATGAGTTTTAAAATATTCTTCTATGCAAATGATTCCCAAGTCTACATCACTGCCCCTGATCTCTCCTCTTACCTGAAGACTCCAGCTTCTTTCTGATGATGAATCTTTATTTGGTGCCTGCAGGTTTACCCTGAATTCAACATGTTTAAAACTGGGGCCTTCCCTGGTGGTCCCCAGTGGTTGGGAGTCCACCTGGTAATTCAGGGGACCCTGGTTTGACCACTGGCCTGGGAGGATTCCCCATGTCACAGAGCAGCTGGGCCCCTGCGCCACAGCCACTGAGCCTGTGCACCTAGAGCCCATGCTCTTCCACAAGAGAAGCCGCTGCAGTGAGAAGAGAAGCCTCATGCAGCAAAGCGAACAGGAGCTGCCGCCCCCACCGCTAGAGAAAGCCTGCGCGCACAGTGAAAAGCCAGCACAGCCGAAAATTAATAGATTAACTAAAACAATTGATTTCGCTGTCTGCTCCTCTGACCCCAGCCTCTTCACCTCCCTTTATTCACCATCTCCTAACTTCTCAGTGTCATTCTCTGGCTCATAGGCTTCTAGTGGGCGTAAAATGAGTCAATATGTGATCATGTTTATCACAGGGCCTGGCATATATTTGCATCTCAACAAATGTGGTCTATTATTGCTACACTAAGTCCCCTGAAGGTGAAAGTGAAGGTCGCTCAGTCATGTCTGACTCTTTGTGATCCCATGGACCATACAGTCCATGGAATTCTCCAGGCAAGAATACTGGAGTGGGTAGCCTTTCCCTTCTCCAGGGGATCTTCCCAGCCCAGGGATAGAACCCAGGTCTCCTGCATTGCAGGCGGATTCTTTACCAGCTGAGCTATGAGGGAAGTAAATTCCATGTCTGACTCTTTGTGATCCCATGGACCATACAGTCCATGGAATTCTCCAGGCAAGAATACTGGAGTGGGTAGCCTTTCTCTTCTCCAGGGGATCTTCCCAGCCCAGGGATAGAACCCAGGTCTCCTGCATTGCAGGCGGATTCTTTACCTGCTGAGCTATGAGGGAAGTAAATTCCCTACCTATGAACAATTTCCGTCCTGAGAGGATGTTCATAAGTCCGATTTGTTTGTAAAAGTCCAACAAAATTAGCCTAGGTACAAACTAATACAGCTGACTATATAGTACTATACCCTGCTGGTGCTGCTGCTGCTGCTAAGTCGCTTCAGTCGTGTCCGACTCTGTGCAACCCATAGACGGCAGTCCACCAGACTCCCCCGTCCCTGGGATTCTCCAGGCAAGAACACTGGAGTGGCTTGCTGTTTCCTCCTCCAACGCATGAAAGTGAAAAGTGAGAGTGAAGTCGCTCAGTCGTGTCTGACTCTTAGCGACCCCATGAACTGCAGCCCACCAGGCTTCTTCATCCATGGGATTTTTCAGGCAAGAGTACTCGAGTGGGGTGCCACTGCCTTCTCCATACTGTACCCTAGTAGGCTTATAATACTTTTCCAACAGATAATACATAAAAAACAAACACAAAAATTAAAGAAAACATTTTAGATCTTACAGTACAGTACATTAAAAAAGTTAGAGTATAGCAGCTGGCACTGAGCGAACAGACAAGAAGAGGTACTGCCTGGAGCAGGGAGAGGAGGCGGCAGATGGTGAAGCTGGAGGATCGTCGCGGTAGGAGGCCGAGAGCCGGCTGCGGTTTCACGCACGCCTGGCAACGGCGCAGGCTCTGGTGGCTTGCTGGGCTCCATTCTACCGAGACTCTGAAAAACAATCCAGTGATGCATGTTCACATCTGTGAGAGTTTGAAACTTGAGGATATGCGTGTAGGGGATTTATTGTGTTATTATTCCAAAGCCTTTGACTGTATGGATCACAATAAACTGTGTATCACAATAAACTGTGGACAATTCTGAAAGAGATGGGAATACCAGACCACCTGACCTGCCTCTTGAGAAACCTATATGCAGGTCAGGGAGAAACAGCTAGAACTGGACATGGAACAACAGACTGGTTCCAAATAGGAAAAAGTGAACCATGAAATTCCAGATATTCAAGCTGGTTTTAGAAAAGGCAGAGGGACCAGAGATCAAATGGCCAACATCTGCTAGATCATTGAAAAAGCGAGAGTTCCAGAAAAACATCTATTTCTGCTTTATTGACTATGCCAAAGCCTTTGACTGTGTGGATTACAATAAACTGTGGAAAATTCTTCAAGAGATGGGAATACCAGACCACCTGACCTGCCTCTTGAGAAACCTATATGCAGGTCAGGAAGCAATAGTTAGAACTGGACGTGAAACAACAGACTGGTTCCAAATAGGAAAAGGAGTACGTCAAGGCTGTATATTGTCACCCTGCTTATTTAACTTCTATGCAGAGTACATCATGAGAAATGCTAGGCTGGAAGAAGCACAAGCTGGAATCAAGATTGCTGGGAGAAATATCAATAACCTCAAATATGCAGATGACACCACCCTTATAGTAGAAAGTGAAGAGGAACTAAAAAGCCTCTTGATGAAAGTGAAAGAGGAGAGTGAAAAAGGTGGCTTAAAGCTCAACATTCAGAAAATGAAGATCATGGCATCTGGTCCCATCACTTCATAGAAAATAGATGGGGAAACAGTGGTAGACTTTATTTTGGGGGGGCTCCAAAATCACGGCAGATGGTGATTGCAACCATGAAATTAAAAGACACTTACTCCTTGGAAGGAAAGTAATGACCAACCTAGACAGTATATTGAAAAGCAGAGACACTACTTTGCCAACACAGGTCCGTCTAGTCAAGCCGTCTAGTCAAAGCTACCAGTGGTCATGTATGAATACGAGATTTGGACTGTGAATAAAGCTGAGCACTGAAGAATTGATGCTTTTGAACTGTGGTGTTGGAGAAGACTCTTGAGAGTCCCTTGGACTGCAAGGAGATCCAGCCAGTCCATCCTAAAGGAGACCAGTCCTTGGTGTTTATTGGAAGCCCTGATGCTGAGGCTGAAACTCCAATACTTTGGCCACCTCATGCAAAGAGTTGACTCATTGGAAAAGACCCTGATTCTAGAAGGGATTGGGGGCAGGAGAAGGAGATGACAGAGGATGAGATGGCTGGATGGCATCACTGACTCGATGCACATGAGTTTGTTTAGACTCTGAGAGTTGGTGATGGACAGGGAGGCCTGGTGTGTTGTGATTCACGGGGTCGCAAAAAGTCGGACATGACTGAACAACTGAACTGAACTGAACTGAATATTTCATTGTATATATGTACCACAGCTTCTTTATCCATTCATCTGTTGATGAACATCTAGGTTGCTTCCATGTCCTAGCTATTGAAAATAAAGCTGCAGTGAACGTTGGGCTGCATGTGTCTTTTTCAATTTTGATTTCTTCAGGGTATATACATAGCAGTGGGATTGTTGGTTCATATGGTGGTTTTATTCCTAGTTTTTTAAGGTATCTCCATACAGGTCTCCATAGTGGCTGTATCAATTTGCATTCCCACCAACTTTGGCTCAGCTGATAAAGAATCTGCCTGCAAAGTGGGATACCTGGGTTTGATCCCAGGGTTGGGAAGATCCCCTGAAGAAGGGAAAGACTACCCAGTCCAGTATTATGGCCTGGAGAATTCCATGGACTGCATAGTCCATGGAGTCGCAAAGAGTCTAACATGACTGAATGTCTTTCACTTTCACTTTTTTCAACAGTGCAAGAGAGTTCCCTTTCTCCATGCCGTCCCCAGCAGTTTTGATGATGGCCATTCTGACTGGTGGGAGGTGATATCTCATTGTAATTTCGATTGAATTTCTCTAGTAATGAGCAATGCTCAGCAGCTTTTCATGTGTTTATCAGCCGTCTGTATGTCTTCTTTGGAGAAATGTCTGTTTAGGTCTTTTGCCCATTTTTTGATTGGGTTGTTTATTTTTCTGCTATTGACTTGTAAGAGCTGCTTATGTATTTTTGAAATTAATCCTTTGTCATGTGTTTCATTTGCTATTATTTTTTTCCCATTCTGAGGATTGTAATTTCACCTTGTTCATAGTTTGCTTTGCTGTGCAAAAGTTTTTAAGTTTAATTAGGTTTCATTTGTTTATTTTTGTTTTTAGTTTCATTAATCTAGGAGGTGATTCATAGAGGGTTTTGCTTTGATTTATGCCATTAAGTGTTCTGCCTATTTTTCCTATAGCAGTTTTATAGTTTCTGGTCTTATATTTGGGTCTGTAATCCATTTTGCATTTATCTTTTTGTATAGTGTTTGAAAATGTTTTAATTTCATTCTTTTACATGTAGCTGTCCAGTTTTCCCAGTACCACTTATTGAAGAAGCTATCTTTGCCCCATTGTATATTCTTGCCTCCTTTGTCAAAAATAAGGTATAAGGTGTGTGGGTTTACCTCTAGGCTTTCTTTCTTGTCCCATTGGTCTATATTTATGTTTTTGTGCCAGTACCATACTGTCTTGATGACCATAGCTTTGCAGTATAGTCTGAAGTCAGAAAGGTTGATTCCTCCAGCTCCATTCTTCTTTCTCAGATTTCTTTGTCTGCTCAGGGTCTTTTGCATTTTGATATGAACTGTGATTTTTTTTGTTTTGCTTTGTTCTAGTTCTGTGAAAAATGCCATTGGTAATTTGATAGAAATTGCATTGAATGTATAGATTACATTTGGTAGTATAGTCATTTTCAAAATATCAATTCTTCCAGCCCAGGCACCTGGGATATCTCTCCATCTGTTTATATTGTCTTTGATTTCTTTCATCAGTGTCTTATAGTTTGCTGTATACAGCTCTTTTGTCTCTTTGGGTAGGTTTGTTCCTAGGTATTTTATTCTTTTTGTTGCAATGGGAAATGGATTGATTCCTTTTTTCTTTCTGATTTTTCATTGTTAGTGTATATGAATGCAAATGATTTCTGTGTATTGGTTTTGTATCCTGCCACTGCTAAATTCACCAATTAGCTATAGAAATTTTCTGATGGTCTATTTAGGGTTTTCTATGTATAGCATAGTATTGGAAGGAATGATGCTAAAGCTGAAACTCCAGTACTTTGGCCACCTCATGAGAAGGGTTGACTCATTGGAAAGAACTCTGATGCTGGGAGGGATTGGGGGCAGGAGGAGAAGGGGACGACTGAGGATGAGATGACTGGATGGCATCACGGACTCGATGGACATGAGTCTGAGTGGCCTCTGGGAGATGGTGATGAACAGGGAGGCCTGGCGTGCTGCGATTCATGGGGTCACAAAGAGTTAGACACGACTGAGCGACTGAACTGAACTGAACTGATGTATAGCATTATGCTATCTGCAAACAGTGAGAATGTTAATTCTTCTTTTCCAGTCTGGATTCCTTTTATTTCTTTTTTCTTCTCTGATTTCCAAAAATTATGTTGAATAGTAGTGGTGAGAGTGGGGACCCTTGTCTTGTTCCTGATGTTTGAGGGAATGCTTTGTGTTTTTCACCATTGAGAATAATGTTTGCTGTGCGTTTATCATATATGCCCTTTATCATATTGAGGTAAGTCCCTTCTGTGCCAATTTTTTGAAGTTTTTTTTCTTTTAATCATAAATGGGCATTGAATTTTGTCAAAAGCTTTTTCTGCATCTATTGAGATTTTCATATTGTTTTTATCTTTCAAGTTTTTAGTATGGTGTATCACATTGATTGATTTATGTATGCTGAAGAATACTTGCACTCCTGGAATAAATGTGACTTGGTCATGGTGTATGATCTTTTTGATGTGTTATTGAATTCTGTTTGCTAGAATTTTGTTGAGGATTTTTGTATCTATGTTCATCAGTGATATTGGCCTATAATATTCTTTTCAGTGTTCTTTTGCCTGGATTTGGTATCAGGGTGACAGTGGCCTCGTAGAATGAGTTTGGAAGTGATTCTTCCTTTGCAATTTTTGGAAGAGTTTTAGAAGGATAGGGATTAGTTCCTCTCTAAATGTTTGATAGAATTCACCTGTGAAGCCATCCGTGCTGGGCTTTTGTTTTCTGAGAGATTTTTGAATTAGTTTTGATTTCAGTGCTTGTAATTGAATTGTTCATAATTTCCATTTCTTCCCGGTTAAGTCTTGGAAGATTTAACTTTTCTAAGAATCTGTCCATTTCTTCCAGGTTGTCCATTTTATTGTCATATAGTTGCACATAATAGTCTCTCATGATCATTTGTATTTCTGTGTTGTCTGTTGTAATCTCTCCTTTTACATTTTTAATTTTGTTAATTTGATTCTTCTCCCTTTTGTTCTTAATGAGTCTGGCTAATGGTTTGTTAATTAATTTTTAATCTGTTGATGGGCAATATCCATCTGTTGTTATCATCAACAGAGGGATGGCTAAAGAAGATATGTCACATATATACAATTGATATTAACTTTTCTTTTAATCTTCTTTATTCATCCCTTTGTTCATGGGCATTTAGGTTGCTTCCATGTTCTGGCTATTGTAAACAGTGTTGCAGTGAACACTGGAGTGCATGTATCTTTTTGAATTATGGTTTGCTCAAGGTATATGCCCAGAAGTGGGATTGCTGGGTTATATGGTACTTCTGTTTTTAGTTGATCGCTGAGTCTTATGGTGAGTATATGTTTAGTTTTAGAGGAAAGAGCCAAACTATTTTCCAAAATGACTGCCACATTTTACATTTCCACCATGAACATGTGAGAGATGCATCCTTGAAAGCATGATTTCCCTGCATCCTTGAAAGCATTTAGTATTATCACTATTTTTATTTTAGATGTACTGATAAAGTCTACAGTGATGTCTCATCATGGCTTTAATTTGCATTCTTTTTAATTTATTTAATAACCAATGATGCTGGTAAATTGATAGGTATGGCTCAAGTAAATTGTCTAGCTTAATGTTCCTGATTTTCTTGCCTACACTTTCCATTATAATGACACTCTTATCTCACAAAAAAATGTTCTTTATTTACTAAATACTACATGCTATATATTGTTCCCTGCCTCTTTGTATGTTATAATTTTCAGTTTGGCTCAGTTCAGTCACTCAGTTGTGTCACTCTTTGTGACATGAATTGCAGCACATCAGGCCTCCCTGTCCATCACCAGCTCCCGGAGTCTAACCAAACTCATGTCCATCAAGTCGGTGATGCCATCTAGCCATCTCATCCTCTGTCATCCCCTTCTCCTCCTGCCCCCAGTCTCTCCCAACATCAGGGTCTCTTTGAATGAGTCAACTCTTTGCACAATTTCTTTTTTCTTCTCTGATTTCCAAAAATTATGTTGAATAGTAGTGGTGAGAGTGGGGACCCTTGTCTTGTTCCTGATGTTTGAGGGAATGCTTTGTGTTTTTCACCATTGAGAATAATGTTTGCTGTGCGTTTATCATATATGCCCTTTATCATATTGAGGTAAGTCCCTTCTGTGCCAATTTTTTGAAGTTTTTTTTCTTTTAATCATAAATGGGCATTGAATTTTGTCAAAAGCTTTTTCTGCATCTATTGAGATTTTCATATTGTTTTTATCTTTCAAGTTTTTAGTATGGTGTATCACATTGATTGATTTATGTATGCTGAAGAATACTTGCACTCCTGGAATAAATGTGACTTGGTCATGGTGTATGATCTTTTTGATGTGTTATTGAATTCTGTTTGCTAGAATTTTGTTGAGGATTTTTGTATCTATGTTCATCAGTGATATTGGCCTATAATATTCTTTTCAGTGTTCTTTTGCCTGGATTTGGTATCAGGGTGACAGTGGCCTCGTAGAATGAGTTTGGAAGTGATTCTTCCTTTGCAATTTTTGGAAGAGTTTTAGAAGGATAGGGATTAGTTCCTCTCTAAATGTTTGATAGAATTCACCTGTGAAGCCATCCGTGCTGGGCTTTTGTTTTCTGAGAGATTTTTGAATTAGTTTTGATTTCAGTGCTTGTAATTGAATTGTTCATAATTTCCATTTCTTCCCGGTTAAGTCTTGGAAGATTTAACTTTTCTAAGAATCTGTCCATTTCTTCCAGGTTGTCCATTTTATTGTCATATAGTTGCACATAATAGTCTCTCATGATCATTTGTATTTCTGTGTTGTCTGTTGTAATCTCTCCTTTTACATTTTTAATTTTGTTAATTTGATTCTTCTCCCTTTTGTTCTTAATGAGTCTGGCTAATGGTTTGTTAATTAATTTTTAATCTGTTGATGGGCAATATCCATCTGTTGTTATCATCAACAGAGGGATGGCTAAAGAAGATATGTCACATATATACAATTGATATTAACTTTTCTTTTAATCTTCTTTATTCATCCCTTTGTTCATGGGCATTTAGGTTGCTTCCATGTTCTGGCTATTGTAAACAGTGTTGCAGTGAACACTGGAGTGCATGTATCTTTTTGAATTATGGTTTGCTCAAGGTATATGCCCAGAAGTGGGATTGCTGGGTTATATGGTACTTCTGTTTTTAGTTGATCGCTGAGTCTTATGGTGAGTATATGTTTAGTTTTAGAGGAAAGAGCCAAACTATTTTCCAAAATGACTGCCACATTTTACATTTCCACCATGAACATGTGAGAGATGCATCCTTGAAAGCATGATTTCCCTGCATCCTTGAAAGCATTTAGTATTATCACTATTTTTATTTTAGATGTACTGATAAAGTCTACAGTGATGTCTCATCATGGCTTTAATTTGCATTCTTTTTAATTTATTTAATAACCAATGATGCTGGTAAATTGATAGGTATGGCTCAAGTAAATTGTCTAGCTTAATGTTCCTGATTTTCTTGCCTACACTTTCCATTATAATGACACTCTTATCTCACAAAAAAATGTTCTTTATTTACTAAATACTACATGCTATATATTGTTCCCTGCCTCTTTGTATGTTATAATTTTCAGTTTGGCTCAGTTCAGTCACTCAGTTGTGTCACTCTTTGTGACATGAATTGCAGCACATCAGGCCTCCCTGTCCATCACCAGCTCCCGGAGTCTAACCAAACTCATGTCCATCAAGTCGGTGATGCCATCTAGCCATCTCATCCTCTGTCATCCCCTTCTCCTCCTGCCCCCAGTCTCTCCCAACATCAGGGTCTCTTTGAATGAGTCAACTCTTTGCACAAGGTGGCCAAAGTATTGAAGTTTCAGCTTCAGCATCAGTCCTTCCAATGAATACCCAGGACTGATCTCCTTTAGGATGGACTGGTTGGATCTCCTTGCAGTCCAAGGGACTCTCAAGAGTCTTCTCCAACACCACAGTTCAAAAGTATCAATTCTTCGGCACTCAGCTTTCTTCACAGTCCAACTCTCACATCCATACATGACCACTGGAAAAACCATAGCCTTGACTAGACAGATCTTAGTTGGCAAAGTAATATCTCTGCTTTTTAATATGCTATTTAGGTTGGTCATAACTTTCCTTCCAAGGACTAAGCGTCTTTTAATTTCATGGCTGCAATCACTGTCTGCCATGATTTTGAGCCCCCCCAAAATAAAGTCTGACACTGTTTCCACTGTTTCCCCATCTATGTTCCATGAAGTGATGAGACCAGATGCCATGATCTTCATTTTCTGAATGTTGAGCTTTAAGCCACCTTTTTCACTCTCCTCTTTCACTTTCATCAAGAGGCTTTTTAGTTCCTCTTCACTTTCTACCATAAAGGTGGTGTCATCTGCATATCTGAGGTTATTGATATTTCTCCCGGCAATCTTGATTCCAGCTTGTGCTTCATCCAGCCCAGCATTTCTTATGATGTACTCTGCATAGAAGTTAAATCAGCAGGTGACAATATACAGCCTTGATGTACCTCTTTTCCTATTTGGAACCAGTCTGTTGTTCCATGTCCATTTCTAACTGTTGCTTCCTGACCTGCCTCTTGAGAAACCTATTCAAGAGGCAGGTCAGGTGGTCTGGTTAGAGATGGCTAGACTCTTAAAAATATTGGTAGAATACTTAATTTTACATAATTAGGAAATTAGGTCTAGAAATATTAGATTGTTCAAGATTGCATGCTCAGAGTTGGAACCAAAATCCTGATGAACAGTATCTTGGTTCACTCCCTATTTTGACACAATTATATCTTGACGTTTGGTCTCCCTAGATGAATGGAAGTGTGTGTGTTTCATTTTACTTCCTTCCACATCAAGCACATTCCCCTGAACACAGCAAGTGTTCAAAATACAGTTATTTGTTTATTAATAGACTGAGAGTTGCAAACATCTCTCCTCCAACTCCATTTTTCACATTTGTTTCTAGTCAAATGCCTATCTTTCAAATACCCAGCTCTTGATTGATTTTTACTAGAGTTAAATTCTGCATTGTATTAATGATGAATGTGTATGTATGCAAGTGTGTGTATGGTCAATGAATGCTTTTAATTTACTACTTTCTCTAGCCCCCTGGCCTTCTGATACCCTTAACCAGAGGATAATTAGATAACATATACTTGTCTTTAACTTCACAAAGCATTACAAATTCTATCTAGCTTTTGGGACATACACAACTGAAAGAGTAGTGGAAGGGCAGGATAACCAAGGATGAATAGAGGTAGATACAAAATTCTGTTGGTAGAAACATGGATGGAGATCTGAGGTGTTAAGTTTTGAAGGAGAGAGAAGTAGAGAGAAGCAGACCCAAGGGCAAGTAGCATGTTTAGAAATGAATGGATACTCCCATAGGGACTTCCTCAATGGCTGAGATGGTAAAGAATCTGCCGGCAGTGCATGAGACCTGGGTTCGATTCCTGGGTTGGGACGATCTCCTGAAGAAGGGAATAGCCACCCACTCCAGTATTCTGGCCTGGAGAATTCCGTGGACAGAGGAACCTGGTGGGCTATATTCCATGGGTTGCAATGAGTTGGACACAACTGAGTGACTGACATTTCCACTTCCATAGCGAATGAACTGGGAAGAACTTATTTGCTTGAAAGGCTCTTTCTTAAGCCAAAATAAAATCATATCTAGCATTAGGTTTAAAATCCTTCCATTACATTTTGCAATTTGCTTTGATTCCACCCATTATTTTGATGAAGACTGATAAACACATCTCACTATCCAGGCATGTGGAGAAAGGAAGAAAGAATCAGAATTACTTTCCAAATCCATTTTCCACTTAAAATGCTGTTATCTTTGTAGGTAGGTAAAACTTAACATTCCTCTTTAGACAGTTCCATCCATCCTCCTTTTCAATAAAGAGATTGATTGTATATAGAGGAGGAATTCACTCCCATAGTGGGGAAGATGACACTAAAACTCTAGTGCCTCAACCCACCTGGTATAAACACTTAGAAGGAACTCTCAGAAGGACAGAGCTAATAAATAGTTATAGCACATAAGAAGGAGACTCTTCATATCACGCAAAATCACAGCCAAAGAGTTCTTAAGAAGTTACTCAAAGCAGAGAACAGAATGTAGAGAAATTATGCTCAAACACTGCCAATTAAACATTCTAAGTGTGACTAAAATGGAAGATGATCAGTTTCAAAAGAATGTAAAAGAGACCATGAACTGTGATACTCTGATTTTTTTTTTTAATCAGGAGATAAGCGTTGCAATAACTCAAAGAAAGAATAGTTAAGAATATTTTTATTCTTTCAAGAATTAATTGCTTGGAAGAAGTATGTCCAAGGCTGGTGTGACCCACCAAGAGAGAACAGAATCATGTTCCTTCTCAGCCCAAGGAAAAGACAGTCCCCCACATTCAGTTCCTCATGAAATAAATGACAATAGTGGAACCTTACCAAAATTCAGATTACAATAAGAGTTTGGTTGAATTCGAGTAAAATCTCATATCCACTTTCAGCCAAATATTTTAAGTGAGATCACATGAGAGTCAAATGTTTGCTGAAGCCAAAAATACAATATTTTTTGCAAATAATTATAACTATGCATAAATAGGGTGACCATATAGTTTGTCATCCAAACTAGAACACTGTTAAGTGAAAGAAGATGCTGTTTATACAGGAGGCACAAACTCAGACAGTCCTGGGTAGACAGGGACATGTGATCAACTTATATAGAAACCATTTTCGTGTAATAGCATAGGTGCCCATGACAATATATGAATAATATATAGATTGAGGAGATGATAAATGAAATTAAAACTCACTGTTGTCATTCACTGGTTAGGCAAGACTGTTTAGGTGTTGAAGATGTTCCTAATTTATTTCTAAATTTTCCAGAAGTCAAAAATTGTAACTTTCATAACTGTAACTGGAGTTATATGGAATCCTAACATCACGAAAGAATCACTTGCTTATTCCTTGGAGTAGAAATTCCCTGGAGGAGCTTGTCTCCTGTGTTTCCTCCTCTCCTCTCAGTGAACCCCCCTCCCTGGCCCATCTTCTGTTTCTCTAGGGCTCTGCCCCTTCCTGACTTGAGCCTTGTGTCCACTGCCTTCCTCACCTTGGAACACTCTGAGCCAGGCATTTCTTAGAAAATGCCTTCTTCTTCTTTAAAGCTTTGCCTACAGAAGCCATCCTTAGGACACCATGACTACCCACTACCCACAGTTTACTCTCTTTCCATACCGCAAGTTATTTTCTAGAGCAATTATTGAAGTCCAGCGGTTCTTGTGTGTTTATTTAGTTATGCCTCTGTCTGTTCCAATCACATTGTAAGCACCTGGAGCAGAGGTCGACAAACCTATTTCTGCGAGGCAGATAGTTAATATTTTAGGTTTTGCTGTGCTTTCCACTGTACCATCATAGCAGGAAGGCAGCAATAGATATTACATCAATCAATGGGTGTGGTTGTGTTCCAGTAAAACTTTATTCACAAAAACAGGCTTTGGGCTGCATTTGACTCATGGGTCATACTTTGCTAATCCTTCTAGGGCCATTAACTTATATTCGGTCTTCACTCCCATAACCTCAGAGCCCAGCTTTCAATATTACCAAAATCCTGGAAGGTGGATAGTGTTATTTACATTTTATAGATATGCAAAATAAGACTCAGCAAGGCATACTGCACCCAAACACAGATAAATGTTGTAACAACTTTCTAGGGCTTCCATAGCAATGCAGCACAAGTTGCAAAACTGCTTGAAACAATAGGGATTTAATCTCTCACAGCTGTGGAGGCTGCAAGTCCAAAATCCAGGGGTGAGTAGGCCAAACCTCCTCCCAGGTCTACAGAGGAGAATCCTTCCTGCATCTACCAGCTTCCAGTGTTTCTGGGTCTGGGCTGTCTCACCCCCTCCTCTGCCTGCTTCCACATGGCCTTCCTCCCTGTGTATTTGAGCCTTTCTCCTCTTATAAGGACAAAAGTCATTGGATTTAGAACCCATCCTATTACAATACAATATTATTTCATCTAATGTCATCTGTAAAGATCCATTTCCAAATACAGTCATATTTTGAGGTTCTGAGTAGACCTGAACTTTGGGGAAAAGCAGTTTTAAACTCATTATCTCTGTCAAATGGTATAGTAAGGATTTGAACCTGACCTCATTTCAATGATTGTTCCACCTGGAAGTTATAGTCTTAGCTACTAAGTTAAACTAGCAGTTATCAGTGATGTTGAATTTTAGACATCTTTCAAGAAATAATGATTTGAGGACATCAGTGGAAAAGAGAGCTTAGAATTTTACCTGAGAAGAGCTTGGTCTCAGCCATCTCTTCTAACTTAAGTCCTGAATGTAGGATTCGTGTTGACCTGACAGGCATTTGATACATATCTTATGAATAAAGATTTAAGACAGTTTCCCGTAGATTTCACTGGCTGGGCAAGGTGCATCTCAGGAGAAGTTTCATAGTCTCTCTAGTCAACATCTCTAGGTGCCAAGTTCATAAGATGAGATTTTTCCCAGTACTTGTCCAAAGCATGCTTTGTCCCTTAGGGAAATGGGCAGTTTCATTGCTGTCCAAACAGATTTGGGAAATGCCAGGCTAAACCAAGCAAAACAAATTTTGTTACTGCAGTAAATAACTTGCTTCTTAGCACCTTCTATTTGTTAAGGTACCTTGTGAGTTTCTAAGGAGGAAGTGAAAGTTGCTCAGTTGTGTCCGACTCTTTGCGACCCCATGGACTATACAGTCCATAGAATTCTCCAGGTCAGAATTACTGGAGTGGGTAGCCTTTCCCTTCTCCAGGGGATCTTCCCAACTCAGGGATTGAACCCAGGTCTTCTGCCCTGCAGGCAGATTCTTTACCAGCTGAGCTACCAGGGAAATCCTCTAAGGAGGAGGTATTATGCATATTTTTTCTATGTTTATTGTATATTTTTTGTACAGTATCTTCAGGAACTAATCATCTGTGCCACACACTTTGGCACATCTACCTTGGGCATTTATTTGCTTACTTAAATGCATGTAACTCTGATTTTCTGGAGGCAAATATAAAGAAATGTACTTCTCTTGGATTTGAACCCCTTGATAATGGATGAGATCCCTGACAGAGGGGACACATCGATGGGTATACCATGGCATCCACTAATTCATTGGTCAGTTCAGTCTCTCCTTTATTCATTTATTTACTCGCTGATTTCATACTCACTTATCAAAGAGCAGGCAAGGAGTTGTAAACATAAAGATGATTGAGACCAGACTTCTTATCATTAAATCATTTAGATAATACATATCAATCACCATTTCCCAAAGTAATTCTAATAAATGGAAACCGCTAGTAATGGACTAGTGGAACTGTGTGCTCCTCGCCCCGAAAGTCACAGCTGAAGCCCTAATCCTGAGCACCTTAGAATGTGACTGTATTTGGAGATAGGCCCTTTGAAGAGGTAATTAAGGTTAAATAAGGTCATAAGGGTAGGGAGCCTAAACCAACAGGAACAATGTCCTTGTAAGCAGAGGAGAGATAGCAAGGATGGGCCTGCTCAGAGATTAGGCCTGGTGAGGACACAGCGAGAAGGTGGCCAAGGAGAGAGGCCTCAGGAAAAATCAGTCCTGCCAACACCTTGATTGTGTATTTCTAGCCTCTGGGACTGTGAGAAAATAAATTTCTGCTGTTTAAGCCAACCAGCCTGCGGTATTTTGTTACAGCAGCTCTCTCAGATGAAAACCACACTGTTAATTGTTCATTAGGCCCCTACCTTTGAGAACTTCATTTAACTAGTTCTAATGTCTACTGAGGGTTTCTCATTCCTTTATTGACATCTTAGAAGGATTTCAACAGCTTGATTGTCCACCGTGTGAGGACATGGACCTTGTTGTGTCTTCACATGGACAGGCATCAGACAGAATGAACGTGTCACCTGCATTTCTCCTCCCCTTTGAACATCAATCACAGAGAGATGGCCTAAAACATTCCTCGCAAGAAAAAAGAAAAAAAGAGGACTAGAAAGTATGAGGCACACAGCTAGATGCTCCAAATATGCCTTCTAATTTAACATCCCTCTTCTATTTTGAGGTGAATATCTTTACTCCTCTTCCTAGGGGAAGAAACAGAGACCCAAAGAGGATAATGGATTTGCCAAGATCATGAAACTACTGATAGCGTCAGAATTCAAACTCATATATTTTTTCCTCCTGAATATATGCTGGTCTAAGGGAAATAAGGCTAATTTTTTTAAAGGAAGAAAAGATGCTGACTAGAGTGTTTTCATCAATTGCTTAATTAGAGGAAAGGGGAAATCTGGCTAGGCAGTAGCAGTTACCAAAAAAGGACTGAAATTTTAGAACTATGTGTTTATTTCAGTGGCATCCTCATGACCAACATGACTATCAAAAAGCCAGGCCAAATGTTAAGTTGTGCAAATAAAAATAATGATTACAGAGCAAGCGTCAGGCACTATTCTTGGTTCTTTCTGTGTGTTCTTGATACCGCTATTCAGGAAGGCTAGTGAAAAACCACCAGAATGTCCCAAGGCAGGTGACAAAAATGACCATATTTTGAAATCATGCTACAAGATTGTTGGTTGAATAAACTGGGAAGGTTTACTGTGGAGAAAATTGAAGATGATATGATAGGCATCTCAAGGAACAGAGAGATTTTCAGGTAGAAGGGAAATTTACATATAGGGATAAAATTAAGTGGTAGTGAAACTTCCATTACTGAGATTATGCAAACGGATGTGTCCAGATAGAAACAATACCCCCCTTCATTCAATGGGAGATCAACTAATTAAACTACTAAATTTTTTAAACTTGAATATTTTAGGGTAGCAGAGACATTACTTTGCCGACTAAGGTCCGTCTAGTCAAGGCTATGGTTTTTCCTGTGGTCATGTATGGATGTGAGAGTTGGACTGTGAAGAAGGCTGAGCACTGAAGAATTGATGCTTTTGAACTCTGGTGTTGGAGAAGACTCTTGAGAGTCCCTTGGACTTCAAGGAGATCCAACCAGTCCATTCTGAAGGAGATCATCCCTGGGATTTCTTTGGAAGGAATGATGCTGAAGCTGAAACTCCAGTACTTTGGCCACCTCATGTGAAGAGTCGACTCACTGGAAAAGACTCTGATGCTGGGAGGGATTGGGGGCAGGAGGAGAAGGGGACGACCGAGGATGTGATGGCTGGATGGCATCACTGACTCGATGGACGTGAGTGTGAGTGAACTCTGAGAGGCGGTGATGAACAGGGAGGCCTGGCATGCTGCAATTCATGGGGTCGCAAAGAGTCGGACTGAGCGACTGAACTGAACTGAACTGAAGCACTTATAAATGTCATCATCCTTATCTTCTTTATTAACAAAGTTAGACTTGGAGGGAAAATTAAAAAAAAAAAAAAAAAGAAAAAAACTAGATCTCTTCCAGAACTATAAAAAGAATTGGACAGGAGAGAAACATCAAATTTTTCCAACACCATTGCTAAGAGAAATTGTTGCTCAGTTTGAACTCTTCTCTATATTAAGTTTTTAAAATAAATATATTGACAAAATTCAGTCTCAAGTATTGAAAGCCAATAACATCAANAAAAAAAAAAAAAAACAGAAAAAAACTAGATCTCTTCCAGAACTATAAAAAGAATTGGACAGGAGAGAAACATCAAATTTTTCCAACACCATTGCTAAGAGAAATTGTTGCTCAGTTTGAACTCTTCTCTATATTAAGTTTTTAAAATAAATATATTGACAAAATTCAGTCTCAAGTATTGAAAGCCAATAACATCAACAGTTTTGAAAAGATTGTCTCTTTTTGCCTTTATCAGCAAGGGGAGCTCATCCTTAATGCTTATCATTGGGCCAAGCATTGAGCAGAAGCTTCTCACAGTAGGCTGTGGTGGAGTGGTTTTCTTATCTGGGATCGCTGTTTCTTGAGAAGTACCTACAGAGGCTAAATGATAGCGAGCATCATTAGAGGAATTAGAGTAGATAATCCATTTGCCAACAGCAGAGAAGTGCAGTTATGTGATAAGATGGACTATCCAGAGGCCAAAATGACAAATTAAAGATTCGCCGTGGTGTGGTGCCTCTGGAGGGGGATTTCAGATACACTGCACAGCAGGACCGCAGAGGGTGGGTCAAGGAAGACGGGAAGACCCAGAAAACCCAGGCTGTTGTGT